>LN483826.1:0-37762 GCA_900002565.1 Culicoides sonorensis
CTCAAACGGTCTGATTTTTTCAAATTTTTTTCCTAAAATTTTCAAAATGGCGGATTGTCTTCAAAAAATAATGTTTTTGAAGAACGTATAAATATTTTAAAATACTCTTAGAGTACAAATTTTCCAAAAATTTTTAATAAAAAGAATCTATGCTTCATAAACGGTTCCCTTTGCGCTTCCTTTATTTAGTTATATAATTGCCTCGTTAAAGTGAGTCTTCAAGACCTATATTGATTGAATCATATTTCTTCACACAATATTTACATCCAGTTATTAAATTAGAATAATAAAAAGTTAAGTTTTAAAGTTAAAAGTAAATGCAAATTAGATAAACATATATTCTGGGTGACATGTCACCCTAGGGACCCGAACGTAACTTTTTCTTAGGGATCTCCAAGAGTTAAAGTTAACAGTGTCGTGTTTTAAAGTTTTCAAGTTTTGGTTTGATATTAAATTTCTTGTGTTTTTACTTTTCTTATGATATTATTTTTATATTATTAGTGGTATTATTATTCAAATTAGACAAAATGAACTTAACTACTTGACTCGTTGATGAACTTTTAACAGTATTTTATTTTTTAATTCAATCTGATATTAAATAGAGTGAAAAAGTATTTCAATGTGTGATTTTAAATGAGAAAGAAAAGTTTAACTTAAAAATAAAATTAATCAAAAAATAATCTTTGATATGAAATTTAAGCTAAAGCTATAACTTTAATTGTATGTGAAATGAAAATTTGAATAAAAAAGAAAGACTTTCATTATAATGTTATCAAAATGCATTTTGTCTCAATATTCAAATTCACATCTGCATTTTAAGGTCGTGTCTCAATTAAATAAAAACTCTTTCAATATGCAAATTATGTGTTTTTTTTATTCAATTTTTTTAAATGAAACATTAAGATAAGGTTTTGTTGGATTTTTTGTAGATAATTAGTATTGAAATACGTTGAAATCAGATTTGAGGTAGGAAATGCAGTCACATGGTATGATAATGAGGTGTAATTGTGTGAATTTTGATGTATGTGGTTTAAATTGAGAGATTTTATCAAATTAAAAGAATTTAATAGAGTTAGTTTGGTCGAAATTGAGCTGATTTGATCGAAATTGAGCTGATTTGATCGAAACTGAGCAGATTCGATTAAAACTGACCAATTTGGATCGAAACTGGGTTATTTTGATCGAAACTAAGCTGATTTGGTCGAAAGTGAGCTAATTTGATCGAAACTAAGCTGATTTGATCGAAACTGAGCTGATTTGATCGCAACTAAGCTAATTTGGTCAAAGCTGAGCTAATTTGATCGAAACTGAGCTGATTTGATCGAAACCGAGCTAATTTGGTTGAAACTGAGCCAATTTGATCGAAACTGAGCTGATTTGATCGAAACTGAGCTAATTTGATGGAAACTGAGCTGATTTGATAAAAACTGAGCTTATTTAATCAAAACTAAGCTAGTTTGATCAAAACCGAGCTGATTTGATCAAAACTGAGCTGATTTGATCGAAATTGAGCTGATTTGGTCGAAACTGAGCTAATTTGGTTTAAACTGGACCTGGACCTTAAATTTTGAATAAAAAATGGACTTTATTTTACTTCTTTCAATATGAGTTGAATTTAATCACATTTCAGCTCAAAATGCATAACTTTTAATGAATTATTCTTAACTGAAATTTCATTTAATTTACATTCATGACTCAATTCATACATAAACATCATCATTATCGTAATTTTACCGTTTACTTACATTTTTTTTTGTTTTGTTTACAATCTTTCATAGATTGTATAAAATTTAGGCCTTCAGGGAATTTGCATACACACACACACATTAAAATGCATCATATTCATGTTCATGCAGCGATAACATAACACATAACATACATCATTTCGTGTTCTATTTACTTTTTGAATTAGTTTGTTTTGTTTTGACTGAGTTAATTATTACTTTTGTTATGAGAGAATCGAGCAAAACAATGGAATTTTAAGATGATAACAAAAAAAAAAGTGCATTGTACTATTTTTAAATTTAAATTTATGCTTTAAAGTGCGATACCATTATTAGTATTATCATCATCACTGTGATTAAGATTACCGAGCAAAAAACAGTTACAAAAAACGAAAAATAGCAATTAAAAAATAAAATCTTATGTGTCAGTTGATGCATCACAGTTACAAGCTACAAGTTTCATTGCACTCTGAATAGAATTGAATTGAATAGAAATGAAAAAAAGTCATCATGACATGACAACTCAATGAGAAGTAACCATTTAAAAAGTGTGTGGTTTAGTAACTTTTTGAACTTTATTGTAAATGGAAAGAAAAAGTTACGAGGAAGATTACAGAGAATTGTTATGCGTTTAAAACAGTTTTTTACTCTGATTTTTGACCTAATTATGTCGATTTAAGTGTTGAATTGTTACTTTTATTTCATTTCATTCTCGTTGTTATTATTTTGTTTTTGTTGAATGCAGTTTTGTTATTATTATTATTTAAATGAAACAAAATTGTGGTTATTTAAAATTTTATTTTTTTGGTAGCGAATTGTGGTTAATTTAAAAATATTTTGCTTTAAAATGACATTGAATAAAATGGACTTCAAAAACCAAAATCAAGATTTTCATTATAAAAATTTGAAAATAACCAGAAAATTAAAGTTAAAGGTCATTTACCTTAAAATATCATATTAAATTGCTCTTATTATATATTTTTTTTTGTAGCCATAAGACAAAGTAATTAAATGACGATTAAGAACCATAAAAAGCAAAACAAAGTAGAAAAACAATTGAATTGGTTTTTTCCCATATAAAATTGAAATAATAATATTTTCTTTATCATTTTGTACTTCTGTCAAATTAAATCATTAAAATTTATTTTTATTTTAAGTTCTTATAAAAAAAAATCATAAAAAAACTTGAAATAGAATGTAATTTACACTTTAATTTATGTTTTCATATAATCATAATAAATCAGTGAAATTTTTTTTGGGAAAGTGTGACATTGAAAAGGAGATGTAAGTGCATTTTGGCTCTCAATTACATTTAAATTCTCTCTCTCTCTTTCTCTTTAAATATTTTTTACCATAATTTATTCTCTCTATCAAAAAATTTTTCCTGCAAATTTTCTTACTATCTCCTTTTCTCTCTCTCTCCCTCCCTAAAAAACAGATACATTTTATTTTTCAGAGAGAATCATATGAAAATGCTGCTTAACGAAAGAGCCAAACCTTTCTTACTCATGATTTCCTTCTCTCTTGATTTTCTCTATCTCAAAATATTGTTTCTTACTCTATGACGTTTTAAGGAACTCTTTGTCAGTCTATCTCTCTCATACTCTCTCTAAAAATCTCTCTCATGCTCATACTCTCTCTCTCTCATGCTTTTACTCTGTCAGAGGTATTTATGTAATGCCAGGGGTCCTTATGAGGTATCAGAGGTCTTAAAGGGATCGTCAAAGATCCTTATGAGGTGTCAGGGGTCCTAATCAGGTGCCCGTTGTCTTTGTGGGGTGTGAGAGATCTTTATGTAGTGTAAAGGGTCCTTATGAAGTGTCAGTGGTCTTTAAGGCGTCGTCAGTGGTCTGTAGGGTGACGTCAGTGGCCTTTAAGGACTCGTCATGGGTCCTTATGAGATGTGAGGGGTCTTTATGAAGTGTCAGTGGTCCTTATGACTTGTCACTAGTCTTTAGGGAGTCGTAAGTGATCTTTAAGGAGTCGTCAGGAGTTCTTATGAGGTGTGAGGGGTCTTTATGAAGTATTAGTGGACCTTATGACGTGTCACTGGTCTTAAGGGAGTCGTCAGTGATCTTTAAGGAGTCGTCAGGGGTTCTTATGAGGTGTGAGGGGTCTTTATGAAGTGTCAGTGATCCTTTTGAGGTGTCACTGGTCTTTAAGGAGTCGTCAATGGTCTTTAGAGGGTCATCAGTGGTCTTTCTGTTTTTCTCTTTTTTTCTCCTGCTCAATTTCTCTCAGCTAAGTTCATAAGTCTCTGTAATGATTATTTTTCTAATTCAGATTCTTTCTCTTCTCTCGATTTCTAGGCTCTCTCTCTCTGATAAGTCCTTAACTGATCAAAAACAGTCACAGGAACAAAATGCTCAACAAAGAACACTTTCCATGAGTTCTACTTGAAACCCAAATCAAAATTTATTTTATACCACAACAGAATAAAGCCAAGTAATAATAATTTAACCCGTTATTTTCCACAAATTTACTTGGATGAATCATGATTTTTGTTTATATTTATGCATAAAAACACCTAATTGGTCTGGACAGAAACAAAAAACACACGTTCTTTATTTTTTTTATCATTATTAATTTTTTTTGTACTTTAGTTTGAATTGAAAACATACAAAAAGGCTGGAAAAACAGTACAAATAGAATAATATTAAAGATAATAATAATAAAAAGACATAAAACTGTTACTATTTTTTTTTTCATTTCATTCTTTCTTCTGATAATCATTGGAATCACATACGTAATCGCACTGAAATCATATGAAATGAAAAAAATTCCCATCATATAAAATCATAACAAATTATTCTTTTTGCTTGGATAAGATTTATTTTTTTATTTGAAATTCAAACATCATAAGAAACATTTAAAGAAAAAAAAAACAATGATCTTTGAAATTTACACACACAAAAAATTATAACATAAGAAACGTGTTGCTGGTAGTCACCTGCCTATTTTAGACTTTTGATGATTTACTTTTAAAATTCAAAATGAAAATAAAATTTATACTGGTTCATTTTCAATGTTCTATGAGAATTTTTTTTTCTTTTTAAATTTAATATTTTTCATATAAGATGATTAAATGGCTCTTTGTATGTCATATGGTCCCATTGTTATGGGCATAAAATAAAATTTGGATGTGCTTTGTATTGAAAATATGTTAAGGATAATAATAAAATAAAAAAATTGGATGAAGGTAGAAATGTTCCCATGAATATTAGAGCAGATTTTCGTTTTGTGGTTAAAAATCATAAAAAAATGAATTGCTTTAATATTTGATGTGAGTTAACACGAATCAATCTTATTTAAAAGTTCCTTGACACCTTTGATGATTTCCATTGAAATTGATGATCTAAGGCCCCATATATAAGGAAAAAGGAACCGTGAGAAATTTTGCATACCTAAATTTCAATTTTCAGGATTGCTTCTGTGAATTTTCGGGTATCCTTCACAGCAGTTTTCATTAAGCTTAAAAGGAAAAAATTAGCATATTTTTTCATTTAAAAATTACATTGAACCATAAAATTCAATTCACTGAGAGTGAGAAATTTTTGTAAAAAATCTTTAAATTGCGTGAGAAAATTGAATTTTACACTTAAAAAATTACAATAACAAAAAAAATCCACATTGCACTGTAATTAACATCACAGTAACTGTCCCTTATGGCTTTAAACGCATTTTTCATTTATTTATCTTTTTATTTTCTAAGCAGAATAACAATTAACATTTTTTATTGTTCTTCTCAGTTCTAGTCTCAGTTTCTTCCAGTTTTACTGCTTTTTTGTTTCATTTCATTTTACCTTCATACCCTGAAACTATTGTTAAATTCGATATATCACTTTTTTTTTGCCTTATCTCATCTTCTTGCTTATTTCGGTGATTCATTTACGTGTACAAGCAAAAAAATTAAGAATAAAAAAGATTTTTGTTCCAACTTAATTTGTTTTTAATAATTATTACAATTACAATTCATTCAAATGAAATGAAATGAAATCCAAAACAAAAAAACGGGTACTTTTTGTTTCATGTTTTACCTGAAGGCAATTGTTTTGTTTTATTTTGATTTTTTTTTTCACTTTACATGAGAAATTTTTGTCATCATCATAGTCAAAATTCATCACATCCAAAAAAAAATGTGTGACATGAAAAAAATCTTTTCCCATACAAACTTTTGATTGAATCTCTTAATAAAAAGTGACATTACAACTCAATTAAGAGTAAGTATTATTTTTTTTTTTGTCAAAATGAAATGAAAAATTTCATTTAAATAAAGACAGAACACGAATTTAAATGTTTCAAGAGTGATTAAACACGATTCGTATAATAAAAGTAATGTTTCTGCTAAAATACTTTACTTTTAGCAATGACCTCAAAAATGGGAAGTAATTATCATGTTTCATGTAAGACATTCCTTGTATGTAGATGATGAAGATGAAGAAGTTATTTTGTTTGTTTTAAAATTAAATTGAGTGAAATTCTTTTCTTAATGAAACATTTTTCATTTGAAAGTAAAATTATGAATTAAAGTCTTATGATGATCATGAGATGATGACAAATTTTACACTGTAAATAAAAAATTTACCCAATGAAAATGAAATGTGATCCTAATGCACATTTTTATGGACATTGTCAACTCAACTATTTTGATTGATGACTTTCGATTGATGATGAATGAGACTTCTGATACCTTTAACCTTTGAATTATGTTTAAATGTCGTAATTGAAATCTAATATTTTAAAATTTGACTTAAACTTGTCAAAATATGACCTTTACATAACAGGTCCTTTTTTGTGTTGACTGGGATTATGTTAAAATGACATAAATTAAGTCAAAATCTCATTTTTTGAAGAATTTTTCAATTCAAACTCGATTTTGGGTCAAAAGAGATAAAAAGTAATATAAGATTGGCATTTCTAGGGTGACATTTCTAATGAAAGTGTCACGAAATGTCATTTAAATGACAGATTCTGATTCGTGTTAACTGGGATCACTTAAATTGTAAAAAAATGAAGGTCATTAGTCATTTTTGGGAAGAATTTTCAATAAAGCTCAAGAATTTTCAATCGAAATTTGAGTCCATAGAGACCAAAAACCTCTTAAAATGACATTTGAAAGTGACAGCAGCTGTCAAAAAATATTTCGTTGAGTTTTTGGACTTTGAAATATTCGAAATTTTGTCGGAATTTAATGTCATTGAAATGCATTACATAAAAAATTTTGTTCGTACTGGGACCAGAACTCGTTCCTTTCAATGTCATTTTCACATTTCCGGTCAACTTTCGCATTGCACTGTAAATTTTTCATCATCAAAATCAAAACATAAGACTTCAGATTATTTAATTTCAAATAAAAAGTTTAAATATTAATAGATGAAAAAAAATATAAAAATATTTAAGTATTTTTTGGGTACATCTGAGATAAAATTAAAATAAAAAAATTTCAACAATTCCATAAATAGCAAAAAGGTATGTCACCAAAAATGTAGGATGTTACCTTTTTTAATTTATTTCATTTAAAAATTTTTTTTTTTTTGAATAACATAGGTTATGAACGGTATTTCCGTTGTATGTTGAATTGTGTTGTGTGGAACATAAACCACTTTTTACTACTTTTAACTTCTTTTCTCCATTCATCTCAATTTGAATATTCAATAAAATTAGATTGACAAACAACAAATCTTATGTTTTTTATTTGATATTAATTTATTTTTGTTTACATCTCGAATTAGATATGGTAAGATGTTATTTTTACTCTGAATTGTTTTTATATAAGGTTTTCATTCATAAATTTAAATGAATGAAAGACAATTTTATCATGCTTTCACTAGAAAATCTACTTAAAAGTGTTGTAATTGTGTTAAATTGCTATTAAAATGATGTCTCGTCTCACTTTCATCAGTTTTAAATGAAAATTTAATTAAAATATCGATTATATAAAAATTTCCCTTTAACTTACCTTTAAGGCACAAAAAATACAGTCTTGACCACCACACACGTGATTAACCAACTGTCGAAATTGTCTTCTGAATGCGTCTAAATGCCAAAGCACCTGTAAAAAATAGATAATATGAAAAAAATATTATTAATTGTTATAATGATTGTCATATCAATAAGAGAATTAATTCATTCTATTCACGTTTAATGTTAACACAAATTGGTCACTCATTATCATGACAATAAAATGTAATAAGAGTATGTTATTTTAATGAGTATGGTGATGATAATTATCATTAAAATTAAATGTTATTTTGTATTGTAATGGAAATTAACATAAATGAGGATGATTTTAATGTGATATGATTAAAAATTGATGTTTTATGAAGAAAGTCTTAATTTTGCTTGGATACAGAGGAGGGTGACCAGTTTTTGTCAATAAAAATTTCATCGTCTAAAAATGTCCTATAAAAATTTCATCGTCTAAAAGTATTCTATAAAAATTTCATTGTCTAAAAGCGTTCTATAAAAATTTCATCGTCTAAAAGCTTTCTATAAAAATTTCATCGTCTAAAAGTATTCTATAAAAATTTCATGTTCTAAAAGCGTTCTATAAAAATTTCATCGTCTAAAAGTATTCTATAAAAATTTCATGTTCTAAAAGTATTCTATAAAAATTTCATTGTCTTAAATAAAAATCACATTCAACTACACAAATCAATAACTGACTCATCAAATCGAATCAGTTACATCACCTTAATTTAGTTAAAATTACAATAATCCACAAAAAAACAAACAAAAGCATCTCTCATAAAAATAAAAATCCATTTAAATCGATCGTATCACCTTAATAAGAAATTAATTCTAAATAAGTTGGCGGTTTTTTCAATTTAACATATTTCATTTTATGCCCGTAAATCGTAAATAAACAATTGCACACTTTGGAAATCTAAACCTGTCTATATGTATCGTCATCATATTTCTCAATTTCTTGTTTATTTTACGATATTTTTATTTTACAACATAACACTACACAGTTGAAAAGGTAACATTACATTTTGTACATATAAAGGTAATAAGAAAAGCAACCTAAGCAAAGTTATAAAAAAAAAAAACAAAAAATTTGATGATGTTCCATAAACACAAAATTTAAAAAGAGAACGCATGTCGAATATTGCAGCACTTTACCCACGCCACGTCTTAAAGGAAAAATATCATGCATACGAATGTAAAGTGATGAGATGAGAAGTTAAGAAAAATAAAGAATACAGAATAAAGAAAAGAAAGGAGAGAATTAAATTGGACGTGTACTGTAATGAAAGCTCACTCTCTGTTATTAAATTCATATAAACTTAAAATAAGTCTTTTTGTATATGAAACGTCACCATTAATTTTCATATACGTACAACATTCGGCGTGCGTTCTAAATTCAATATAAAATGTATACTTTTTATATGAGCAGAATTTGTATGAGAAATTCGTGTTCTAGTAAAAGTACGAATCAAGAAACGTAATAAAAAGAGTTGTATTTTGTATGAGAACGAAAGACTTGCATCAACAGACGTGAAACCTTTTATTTTACTATAAATTTAATTTTTATATATTTAGAACTTTTTTTTTCGTTTTATTACAATATTTTTGTAGTATAAAGCGATTAAGAGACTCAGGTGAATACACTTTTTATTCTTATTTTATTCTGCTTTGTTTTGTTCTTCGCTTTCGTCTTCAGCACCATCGTAGCATATATTGAATTATAATAAAAATAATAATAATCGCCATTTTGTATGGATAGTTCCTCTTTTTTTGTACTTTCAATGTATTTTTTTCTAACTACTTGAACTTGGACTGATAGAAGAAGATTTTACCTTAAATGTATATTTTTTGTTTCTATCTGTTTCTATTTCATTAAAAATAAAATTCTAAGTTACTTGAAACGAGTGAAGTCAGGAAGACACATAGAATAAATTACATGTCTTTAGTTATCATTATCATTTTAATTTTAATAGAAGTTTTTACTATGTTTGTCTTTATTTTAGTATATGAAGCTTCTTTGATCTTTTTTGTTTTTTTTTTTTTAAATATAATATAAAAAGGTTATAAACATTGACATTAGTACGTGATCAAGTACTTTATTTGCATTAATCGTTATGTCATTGCCTTTTTTATGCCTCTTTATCATGGATTTGAAATGTAAATTGTACTTTTTTATGATTTTATCAGGGATTTTATTGTTATTTATTTTATTTTTATGAGGTAATATGTCATTTTTATACGTCAAAGTCTAGACTGATATGATAATTATGAAAATTATGAGGATTAAATTTCAAATAAAGGAGTTTTTAATGCGTTTTGATTTCTTTTAAAGCTCAATAATGAGGTTTGTTTCTGTTCTCTAAAAATTTTTTTTGATTCAAATGATCGAGACAAGGTCTGAAAACGGATAATGGCGTCATTTTGAGTAGGGTGACCTTAAACACTGTGCCTCAAGGATGTGATGGTGCCTAAAATGAGGAATCGACAAAAAGAAACACAGAAAAGTGCTCTTAAAATATGTTCCTTTAAAATCCTTGTTTCTTCCTTTTTAGTGCGTTTTTTAACCCATTCCTACCAAAATGAAAATTTCAAAGAAAAACAAATTCAAAAACTTTCCATACTCTAAGATATTGTTTTAAATGCAAAATTGGATCTTAATTTCCAAAATCTTCAATCAAAGCTACTCGATTTATTGATCACACGTTCCAAATGGGTTAAAGCCCATGCTTTAAGATCAAAGGAACTGAAACAAGTTCATCAATGAAATCGGAACTAGATTATTTTTTTTTTAATTTAATTTACTTTTAAAATGTGAACTAAACACGTTTTTTTCTCATTTTATTCTAATATTTAAACAAAATTTTGCTTATTCTTCTTCTCATTCATATTGATTCTGTGCTTTAAATAAACACAAATCTATAAAGGTAAAGTAAACACAAAATTAACACTTTTTTATTTTTTGTTTCTTACCTCAACTTCGAAAGAAAATGAATTTAAATAAAAAAAAAATCGATCATTAAATATTTGTTTTTGTTTATGCTCTTCCATTTTTTTTCTACTTTTCATTTAAATTTGTAAAAAAGATGCAACTGTTAATTTATTCAAACTTCATGTGTAGGCTCATGAAAAAAAATTTAAAAAAATAAGATAAACAAAACTCCATTTTTTTATGTTTTTTTTTCATAAGTTTCTTAAAAAAGATAACAAAACAAAAACGTATTACGTTGTTTGTTAAGAAAAGGTGAAAAAACGTTCAACATAAAGTCCATTTAAATAAACATCAACAAAAAAAAAGAACCATAAAAACGGGAAATGAATTGTATTGTACTTTATTTGAACTGTTTTCGTGCTTTTTTTTTTGTTCTGTTGATTCAACTGTAATTTAAACGAAATTAATTTCAACGAACAAAATTGAAAACAAAACATAAGGCACATGTTCAGAGATAATGAAGATGTCAAAAAAATAAAACAAATGCCGAAATTTCAGTTTGCAGCTTGTCATTTAATTTCATTTCATTTCATGGAAATATTTGTACTGACAGTTCCTCAAATTATGACACAATTTGAAGAGAGCTTCCGATTGTATTTCAATGCATGTGAATTTTAATCGTTATTGTGATTTATCATATGAGAGACTTAATAAGAAAAAAACGGTAAAGATCGTAATTTTTTATGTAAGTTCACTGCTCACTCAACTGAGGCAATGCAATGCAACAAATAGTCTGCAATTTTCGCATTCACAGATAACACACACATGAAAAATTACATGAATTACATCGTTTTAACTGTAATTATTGTTTTTTTTTATGAATTTCATTCTTTCTTGTCAATAATGAATCAGAATTTGCATCAATTACAATAAAAATGGGTAAAAAAAACCATATTGCATAAAAAACGGTTCATAATTATTACATTGATACTAAAATACAGTAAGAGCTCTCATTTTACCTCATCCATATGTTATCAGTGGCAATTAACATGCTAATTATTAAAAATTATTACATTGAAAAAAAAAATGATTAAATTCCATACAGTCTTGATCTAATTCTATGTATGATGATCATTGAATTGCTATGAAAAGGAAGAAAAAAATTACTTCAATGAATATGAAAAAAAAGAAAAAAAAACAATGACAATGAGTAAAGTACAAAGTAAAGTACAAGTAAACTGAAGTCAACGTTCTTCCTGTTTCTCATTATTTCATTATTATTATCATCGTTATTATTGTTCAATACTGTTTTGCTATTATTAAGCTAACGTCTGTTTTTTTTGTGCTCATTTACTCATTCTTTAACCTTATATTGTTGATTGTAGCTCCTTATTATTATTAATACTGATCAAAGGCATTTATTTAACTCACGCCATATGTTTGCATTTATGTTTTTTTTTTTGCAAAATTGCGATGAATTGACAAGGAAGCCAGGAAGAGACTGGCAGATGTATAAGAAGTTTTTTTCTTAATTTAATAGCGGTCTTTAAATGTTTTCTTGCATTTTTTTCAATGAATTGTCTTATAGAACTAGATTTTCCTTAGAATGACTACAAAAGGGTCTCTTTTTTGACGTTCAACTTAATATTTTTCGGATTGGGTTTTTCTGACATTAGGCAGTAACGGTTGAAAAAAGCTTTGAAACAAGTTTTCTGGTTGGAACGTCGATTTGGCTTGAAACAGGCTTCAAAATTGAGCTGGAAACTTAACCTCGCAGAAAAAGTCGTCAAATTTTCTTCTTGACCATTGACATTTAAAGAACCTACAACTTTGCTGAATAAAGTTCACATAAAATTTCCTTATTTTTTACTTTTTAGTGTGAAATTCAACTTCATTTAAGAGACTTTAAAAATTCTATGTACTTTTAACCGATTTCACTTCTTACACTTTTAATAACTTAAAATCAAAGTAAAAATAATGACTTTAATGATCCTTCCCCCCTTTTACATAACTGGAAGAACCCGTCCTTGTCATGCCATATAACGGAACTTTCTTCCACCTTAGTATGTAATTAGCATACTTCAATTTTATTTCATATCCCTTGAAGTGAGTTGAAAATCAAATTCATACACATAAAACAAGAAAAACGAGAATTATTATTATTAAGAAATTCTTCTTCACATTTAAAAGTAAATTAAAATCTCTCATCAAAATAAAACTTTTTTTTTCATTCAAATTTCTTCTTCTTACCATTCCTTTAAATTTAACTCTTTAACTTATGTTACTCGGATTATGATAAATGTCGTTAATAAAGTTATACGATGATGATTAATGACTAATTTCATCGATTCATGTTTAACATAAAAATTAACTTTTAAATGGAAAGATATCGAAGAAAACATGATAAACAACACTTTGATCGTGTCATGTCTCTGTCTATCTCTTTTTGTAGTGTAGCTTCACATTGTCTTGATAAATTGAATTGCAATTGAATTTCATTCAAAACATTTGAAAATAAATCATCATACTCAATGTCATTTAATGGTCTGCATGTGACTCACAGGGACGTTTTCACGGGTTACATGTCCTTAAGAGCTCAGAAATTGATCAAAATGGGTTAAAGTTTGAAATAGAAATGAAATTTTTCGTACAAAAAAAATACAAATTTCAGTATTCACTGAGACATGGAAATGAGACATGAAAACGAGACGCGACTCCCTAACTAGAGTAAAATAATGACATCGAATATGACAATGATTGATTGTCTCTAATTCTCGGTTAGTGCTCGTCTTCATGACATTTTATTCCTTTTGGGTATGAACACAATTCAAATAAAGCTTCATTTAATTTTATTTTTTTGTATTAGAATCATAGTTTGTAACTTTACTGGTGGTCTCTCATTTTTTTATTATTATTATTATCATGAATAGCCCCTTAGATGAGATAATAAAAATTGAATATTGTCTTTTTTATTACATTTTTGTATTACATCACATCAGAACAACTTGAAATTAGATTTTTTTTATCAGAAGGATTGTCTCAATTCAATTCAATTCAATTTAAAATTAGAGATGAATCACTCTTTTTTTCCATTTTTTCTTCATTTTGAAGCAAATCAGTCTGAAATTAAATGAAAATTTCATGGCTTCGTCACACTAAGTGCTTCCCTTACTTCGTCTCTTTGTTTATCTATTTTTTTATGTTGAAAGTTAGCATGGAACAGGTTGTCTTTTTTCTTTTAAATTTCATCGTTTCTAATGCATTGAAGAAGAAATTCATTCAATTTGAACAGAATTTGACGTAAAACTGTCACAATTTGAAGAAAAAAAAACCACATATATGTCATATGCGATAAGTTGAACCTCAAATGAGTGTGGATAACAATCCATTTTTTATCCACTTTTACACTTGAAAGAACATTAAATCATGATTTTTGACCATATCACATGAATTGAGAGAGACACAAAAAAGTAAAGTTTAACCTTGATTAAGGCTGAAAATTCATCATTTCATTTCAATCCTTCATGAATATTAAATTTCCAAAAAAAACTTATTCATGCTAGAATGCACCTGCTGTTTCTTTGTTCTAATTCTAATAATAATAAAAAAATTTTTTTTTTAAATTTTACAATCTCTCGTCTTTTTTTCAATTCAATTTCAATTCAGTCTTTATTCTAACAAGAAGCTCAAATGTTTATTTTTGAATTCTGTTATATGTATAAATTTTCAATTCAATTTTATGGGAATCAAATAAAAAATAATGTAATAAAAGAGATAACCATTTATTAGCAAATTAAACAACACTCCTTCTGGTTAAATTCATTTGTATTTGTATAAATATGGGAATATTATTTTATTTTTTTTTGTCTTATGATTACTATGAACTCAAATTCAAACTTTACCTTTAAAGAATGGAATTGAATTGAAATGAATTAAATTGAAGAAGAAGAAGACGACCAAGCTCTGCTTATCAAAGCGAAAAATCTTTCATATTCATATGAAATTTTATGAGAATAGAAGGATGGTCGAGAATATTCATCGATGTGTGACCAAAAAACATAAAAATTACATATAATAATAAATTTTCAAGTACACCGGACTGGACTTGACTCAAGACAAGTGAATAAATGGCGGTGAATTAAATGCAATTTCAATTTCAATTGAAACTTCGGAAATAGTCATAAAAAAAATATTACACAAAAAATTTTAATACAATAAGGAAAAATGTTAAATTGAATTTTTATTGGATTTCCATCCTACACAGGCTTTGATCGTAAAACAATCGTAAAATAATGACAAAGTAATAATTTCTGGTATAATAAAAGTGTAGTGAATATTTATTTGGTACCAGTAAATTACTTTTAATGTTCCTCACTCATCAAAATAAGAACAATAACAATGAAAAAAAAACAAAAAAAATTGTATTCAATCAAATGAATTGAAATGAATTGCATTGAAGTCGGATATCAAAAGGAGACAAAAAAATGTAATAAAAATCATTTAAAATGATTTTTTTTTACTTTAAAAGTGCATTTCAATCTCATTTAATTTCTTTTATATTACTTAAGAGGGCAGTTTTACGATTCTGTGTGGGATGATGAGTTCTATATAATTTTTTTTTTTATTTATATTATTAATTTTTTTTACTGTAACCGGTGTAAGTAAAAAGAGCATGTGTGGGAAAAGTCATAAAGCGTGATGTGATGTGGTCAGATGTACGGATGATGAACTTGTGATATTTGAGTTATGAAGGAAATTTAAAAGGGTGGATTTAAATTAAAATTATGAGTAAAAAGTTTTTTTCTTGAGCAAATATGGGATTCAAATTAAATTTTAACTTGAAATCATCAGGAATTGACCTGTAATTGAAGATTAAATTTTTTTTTTCATTGAAAGATAGCCGATAAAATACCTCACACGTCAATCAATTATTGCAATATGTATCTTAATTAGTGCACCTGAAACACACCCTCATGAAATTAACAAGGAAAGAATTGGAGATTATTTTTTTTACGAATAGTTTCTTTTAAGGGGCGTTTTTCATTATCTATTTCAAAAGATTAATAGACAGTAAATTGAACGATGAAATAAAAGTTTTGATGAATGGAATTTGAAAACAAAATCAGTTTCTAAAAGTATTCTAAAAAAATTTCATCATCTAAAAGTATTCTATAAAAATTTTCATCATCTAAAAATGTTCTATAAAAATTTCATCGTCTAAAAGCGTTCAATAAAAATTTCATCGTCTAAAAGTGTTCTATAAAAATTTTATCGTCTAAAAGTATTCTATAAAAATTTCATCGTCTAAAAGAATTCTATAAAAATGTCATCGTTTAAAAGTATTCGGTAAAAATTTCATTGTCTAAAAATGTTCTATAAAAATTTCATTGTCTAAAAGCGTTCTATAAAAATTTCATCGTCTAAAAGTATTCTATAAAAATTTCATTATCTAAAAGAGTTCTATTAAAATTTCATTTTCGTGTAATTTCCCATACTTTTCAAATTTCATTGTAATTTTCCTTCACTATCAACTCAACTCAACTCAAATTACAATCAATTTACGAATAATTCACTCAATTTCACTATAAAAAAATTTTCCTATTAAAAAAAATTACAATTTTTACCTTGCACGTTTGAAAGAAGGCACCAACATTATTTTGATTACTATGAAAAATATTGTTGGGCATCATTTTATTTGAACTTGGATTGTAATCCATTTTGTATTCTTTTTAAATTTTATTTCTAATTTTTTCCTTTAAATATAAATATTTAAGACGTATTGAGTATCATATAGTAGGGCAAATGTCACAATTTACGTTGAAATTGGAATATCAAATAAATTTCTCTTTAAATGCTGATGAAGCTCCATATTTTTTGCTAGAAATTGATTTATTTTTATTTGACATTTGTTGAACATTATTCTGAAATGTTATGATAGTTTTAATGTTTTATTTTTTTTAATATTTTTTATTGAAATAACACTGCACTGCTTAGCACCTGTTATGATTGTTGTTACACTTCGGTAAACCCAAAAAAATTTGAAGTAAGTGAATCACAATAAAATTTTAAGTTCTTTTTCTTTTCAAGGGAACATTAATCACACATGTATTTTGATGATGATGATTCAGTTCAGTTAAGTTCCTTATGATATGAAATTTTATGCTTTTCCCCCTCGTTTTATTTTATTTCATTTTTTGTGTATTGTAATGTTTTATTACCCAAAATATATTAATACGGGTCAGGTTCATGCACTTGTTTCCTTTTATAATGTACTTTAATCGTAGAAATTCTTTTACATTCGTCTTCTTTCATTGAAATGGAGGAAATTTAATTGTAATTTTTGTTCACCTTTAAAATTATGGTAATTTTACGTTGATTTACAGTCAAGGTGATATAAATCTTTCTTTTTAGCACTAAACCTGTGATTAAATTTTTGTTAAAACGAATTTTTCAAGTTTTCTCTTAAAAGTTCATTGTAATTATTTTATTATAATTTGTATTTTGACTTTAATTATTATTTTGTTTTTTTTTTTCTTTTTTCAGTGTCAAAACGATGAGTCTCAAAATACTGAACACAGATCACAGTGAATGAATTTAAATTTACTTTTAATCACCGGATGTGTCGCTATCTTCAACTTGAAGTTATTTTCTAAAAGATGTCTTTTAAAATTTCTTCTTTCTAAAAATTGTCTTTTAAAATTTCATCTTCTAAAAGTAGTCTAAAAAAATTTTTACGTTTAATTTTACGTTAAATTGAGATTTTTCCAAAGTGAGTTATAAAATCTTAGATTCGATCATCATTTCCTTGTAACTTATGCAATATTTTGGCACGAATTTTTTTTTTAATATTAATTTTTCAAATGTAACTCATATTTAATATTCATACAATGTTTGAAATAATCAATTCGTGCTCTATATTTTTTTTTTGTATCTTTTTCCTCTTATGAAGTTTTTTTTTAACTTTGCACGCAAAATATCATTTTTATTTTAATGCATTCACTTCTGTATGGTGCAGTGTCACATGAGTGTGCATATTCAGCATCCAACCTTTTTTTTGTATGTTTATTTGTCAGGCAATAAAATGAAAATCAGCGAGTAACACTTTTTCACTGCACGTAAGTTGTATTGGTTTGGTTCACTTTTATTCGATTTATTTTATTTTTATTTTTTTTTATTTATTATTAATCTCTTTTGTATATCAATTCAATGTATTGCATGTGTTATGTACCTTTTTTAAGAGATGTAGGTACACAAGCGCGCAAAATAATATTAAAAAAAAATCAGCAAAACCTGTTTTATATGTTAAATGTATGTTATATGATGATAACTTTTATGTTTGATTTTTCCGATTTTAAATGAAATTTCGGTAGTTTTTCTTTAAATTTCAATGAATTTTCATTGCATTTGAATTGAATTTAATTCATTTAATCACTCAAATTATTCACACTTGTCTTTTATTTTTGTTTATATTTACTTTTAATGTTAAATTTGCTCTGTATGTGTCTCTGTAAGAGTTATACATGTAATATAAAAATGTTAATATAAATTTTTTACAGAGTCTGCCCTTTTCACGTCTAATGCAAACCGAAGTGACTCAATAACTAACTTAAGTTACCTGACTTTAACTCATACAAAGGTAAGAAAAGGTGAATTAAGAGCTTTACCTGTATTTTGTGTGTATGAGTTTCTTTTAAGACATCGTTGTGTGTATGAGCATACAATGGAATAAGATGACGGTCTGTGTGGGGATTATATGACGAAGGGGCAGCCATCTTTGAAAGTGTCTTGTACAACTTTTGAATAATGTTCGAGAATCGAATAAGAAAAAATAAGGTGAAGCTTAAAATGAGATTTAAAGGTAACTCGTCATGACTCTCATTGAGCAGTGAGTTAAAATGAGTTCATATAAAAATAAAATTAAGCTTATGTGACTTATCTTATAATGACGATCTGTAAAATGGAGTTTTGTCATAAACGTGATTGTATCACACTTTGATTTGAATGAAAATTATAATATATGAATTTTGATTTGTATTTTTTTACAGTTGGAGTTTCAGTTTAATTTTTTTTGTTTTTACTTTTCTTAGCTCTCTTTGCATGTTACAGGCACCTAGAAAAATAATTTTTACTAATAATTGAAAATTAGCCTCAGATGCTCAATAAAATTTCTGAATGACCTTGAGGGATCAGATCTGATTCCAAACATGGTTCCACTAAAGGGCCAACATTTCAAGCAATTATAAAACCACTTTAAATGAATCAAGATTTTTGAATGAAGGCACCTTAGGGACCTTATCGAAGCTGCAGATATGCTTAGACCTTCAATTACAAAATTTTTGAAGAGACTTTATTCCTAGAAAATGTTTTTTCAATCATTTTCAATTCAAAAAATCAACCCAAATCATTTCAATTGAATAATCTGAATACAATTGACCAGATTCTTATCAAGACAATGTGATGACAGTTCCTTATCCAATAAATTATCCCTTTTTATTTTAAGGACATTTTAATATCATATAACATTTTATCACCTATAAAAATCTCCTTTTTCAATTCATTTCAAATTAAATTTAATTTTATCAACGATCAAATAAAATTAATCAATTTCATACATGTAACTTTTTTTTTGTATATCATGTATAACAATTTTCGTATAATTTTGATTTCTTATACGAATTTCAAGTCAACTTGGGTTTGTATAACAATTTTAAAGTTAAATTTAAAGCTTGTTTATGAAAAATTACATTTAAATAGTTTCACCAATCAGAGACTTCGTAAAATTTCGTGTTTCTTTTTGTCTTTGGTTTTCTTGCACGGCAAAGGGAACTCACTCACTTAAGCCATTCTTTGTTTGACTTATTTTAAGTCTCATAAAAACGAAGACAATTTAACCGAAGATATACGAAGTGTCTTTTCTCAATTTAATCGTATTTTTCTCTGTTCTCTGTTTACTTAAATGTTAATAGTAATAGAAGCCGATACACTGCATGTTTACATGAATTTCAATGCAATATGAATAGAATTATGTTACCGCGCACTGTTCGGGGCTTTGAATCGTAATTCGTGAATTTGGTTGATTTCCTTAACAAAAAAATACATAAAAAAAATATATTAAAAGTTCTGGATTAGACTTTTATATGAGTCTTATAGTATTAAATTGCAGTTTTTGGTACCCATATCCAAAAAATATGAATGTTACGATTCTGTTTAATACTGTAATGTCTTATTGGAGTATTTTTTGAATGTAATTGAATTTTATGAATCATAATTCTATGTTAAATTAAAATTTAAATGTTGGATTTACAAAAAGGGTAGGAAAGGTTACATTTGTAAGGTTAAATTAGGCTAATGCACGATTTTAAGTTGAAATTTATGGTAAGGCTGCATTGTGTGTGGTGCAATGAAATAAGTTAATTTGAGATAATGAGGGATTTTTCTTATAAAAAAAAACGGATTGAAACCGAATCTTATCAAAGCCTTCCATGCGTTAAAGGCTTAAATGGGTGGCTATTGCTTGGAATGACAGTGGAAAATCTGGATCTCATCTGAGCTCCTTCATCGTCTGAACAAGTCAAGATGATCCTAGTTCAGCAAAATTACTTAAAATCGCGCTTATTCTCGCCTTAACACAGAAAATGGAATCAATGATCAAAAATCATGACTTGGATCTCTGATTCTCTTTAAAATTAAGGCTCCTCAAATCTCAAGAAGACTCAAGACGAGAGTTTTCGTTTCCATTTCTCTTCAAATGATTTCAGCTCACATTTAAACGCATTTAAATCACAATTTTAACGTCATTTTCCTTCATAACAACACAACCCGTACTAAAATTTGTCATCAACAGTCGGTGACCAACAACTAACGAATTGTAATCCTTCCTGGAAATCCTTCATCACTTTTATAGTGAAAAAAACCCGCGTTTTTTATTAAATAATAATTTGTTTTTATTTTTCATTTCATTTCAATGCAGTTTCATTCCATTTCTTTTCAATTCACGTTCAACTTAGTCATCGCTTCACAACCATCATCTCACCACACCAGACATAATACAACATTAGAGCATCAATTATTATAGGTTTCTTTTGTCTTCTTTTATTTTAAGACTTGAAAAGCATATTCCATTTTGAGATGGATATTAAACTCATGCAATACTCATTTAAAAGATTAACGTAAAAGAAAAGAAAAGAAACGAATAAGACGAAAACAAAGAAAAAAACACTCTTAAATTTGATAATGTTTAAATACTTTTTAATTCTCTTCTTATATTAAATCGAATAAATTTCGTTGAATATTCTTGTAAAAAAGAGTTTTAAAATTATTTACGTTGCTTTTTGAATTGTAGTTTGTAGTAAATTTTTTTCTTAACATTTTAAATGTAACCGGTTTAGTAAGATTTTGTTTATTATTATTATCGAAGAAGAAGTTTTATATTCAAAAAAAAAAAAAAGTTAAAGCTTAAAAGCATGATGATTTTAATACACACAAAATCTTATTTATAGCAGTATATTCTTTGAAATATGATACATGTTACACAGCCACGGGTGCTGTTTGTAAATAAATATTAAAAATAAATATTGCTTTATGATATTTATTTTTATATTATATTCGTTTTTTAAAAGCTTTATGATCGATGAAATTTAAATGATAAAAAAAATTATGCAAAAAATCAAAATATAAGAGTTTTAAGTGTAGACGTGTCGTCATGTGTGTATTTTTTGACTTCCGTGTGTGTGTGTGTGTCTGTGTATGATCATGTGAAAAGTAGGACATAATTCAAGTTTAAATGTTGCACTTGAATTTCAGTGAGTGTAATTTTACAAGAAACAGAAAAGAAATTTTGTTGATCAAAACTGGATTCATTGAACTTCGATTTTATGTGAAATTTATCAATATGGCAGTTTTTCAATTTAATTTTTAATCATAGTCTTATCATGTTAACTAACAGAGGTCATGAAATTTTGAGCCAAATCCAGTAAAAAAATTATCACGCTCAAAAAATGGCAGACAAACTGAAACCTTTCATAATAAAAAGTGTGTCCACCTGTTCCAATTTTCAATTTTTTTTTCATTATAATCTGTCATTACACTTTTTTTTATTTGAATTTTTTTTTCATTTAAATTTAATCTTCCTTTTTTTGCAAAAGATGCATCATCACAAAATACAAGTCATATATTCCCTGAAGTCATTATAATTTTTTGAAGAAGAAACAGGTGGTGGGCAGTCATAATAAAAATAATAAAAAAATTCGAAATAAATTTAAATATGTTAATTAAAATTTTATCATTTCAGCAAAAAAAATTGTATAAAATACAAATTCAAATCAAATAATTTGAAATTGGAAAAAAATCGATGGCGCGATGATATAAAATATGAATAATAATAAAAATTAAATCACAAAAAGTATTAAATTATTATTTATGAGTTCAAATTCAAAAAAATAATTTTAAATGTAAAATGTAAACACACACACACACAAAAATGAGTCAAGTAAAAGAACACAAATAAGGTTTGATGAGTAGTTAAAATGAAGTTTTTATGTGATTAAAGAAAAATATACAAAACATCAAGAACAACAATAATCCGCTATAAAACTGGCTACTGTTTGGTCATAATTTGTTTGTTTAAATTTTTCGGTTTTATTTTTATTAAAGGTATGTTTTTAAAAGATTATGACGTAAACATATTTTTTTGTTTGTTTGTAAATTGTGTTGCTCTTTAAAAAAAAAATATAATTAAACTGTATTTAAAAAGCAACGCCCAATATTAATGTTAATTGAACTGAAACTTTTCCTTATTAAGAGAATTTCACTTCTAATTACCGTTTTAATCTCTCCAAAATGACACAGAACTAATGCTGGTCATTCACCGTCCACGTTTGTGTGTGTATGAAAAAAAAATTAAAACTAATTAAACCCAAAGCATATTTGTCTCACTTGGACATCACAAAAAAACTCTGCGGGGGATAAGTGGATCAACTACTGTTTTCATGTAAAACATAAATTTGAAATATGAGTGCATTTTTTTTACACTAACAACCATGTATTGGAATTTATTTTGAATGTCGAATCAAAAGAATCAAGAGATATTCAAATTTCACTCTAGATTACATTTAAAATGAAATAAGAATCGTGTGCTTCAGATCTTGAATAAAAAATTTCAAGCAGAAAAAATTAAAATAATAATAATAATAATTTAGAATATTTGAAATATTTATGACCAAGGCCATGTCATTATTATTATTTTTATTATGAGGAACATCTTCTTATATCTCATTTTAATTTAATGTTATGCTTGATTTTTTGTTATTTTTTTTTCTCTTTTATTTTAAATATAATCTTCAGCACAGTTCGTCTTACAGAATTATGTTATTATTCATCCATCAGGATTAAGTGCATCAAAATTTCATTGAAATTCAAGTTAATTTCAATTAAAATGCGCTTTCGGGAATATTTTGACTATGTTACTGTCTGCGGGTAGTCTAAAACACAAATAATCCAATGAACTTTTTATGTGAAGAGACTGAAAAAGGATTGAAAACCTTCGAAATCCTTCAAAAAGTTAAAAACTGCAATCTTAAAAGCATTTTAAGGATATATTTGATACACTCTCTGTATCATCAATGATTTTCTGTTTCAGTTCATTTTTATCTGAATAAACATCAAATGACTTGAACTTCTTCCATTTTAAAAACAACGCGCATTTTGTAAAATACTCGCAACTTGTAAAAACTTGTACTCCGCAACTTGTAAAATCATTTTGTTTGCCAGTGCCTTCCTTTCGGTCAATTTTACACTAACTTTTATCGGTTTAGGTTTTTTAAAGTGGTTACCTCAAATTTTCTTTTATACAATAAATCGTAATAGACAAACTCTTTTTCCTTCGTGTCAGGAATGCCAAAAGTCCAATGAAATTCATTAAGTAAAGGCATAATCGTGTATTGACTGTGAGTCATAAACATTTTCCTATATTTCGTAATAGTTGTTTTTAAGGACTATTCCTTTTTGTTTGGTTAACACTTAATTTTCGAATTCCCTCTGCAACTACCTGTTTTTTTTTGATACATTATGCGCTGATCTTTCATCTTTTTCTTGAGATCCTACACATTTCCAGCATTTGAATAACAGTCACTTATGTTAAGACTGAAGTTTCTTCTGCAGTCATTTGCTCATGAATATTTTTCATTACACCTTGTTCTTCTCCTGTTGGATCAGTGTAATGTCTTTTTATGTCCCTTTCTTATAGAAAAAACGCTTTCCGACGGTAAACAAGGATTAGACTTTTCAATTTCATCATGAGTAAAAGTTGAATTTGCTACTTCATTTTTTAAAATCTTCCATTCATTTTTGAGCTGTTCCCTTCGATCTCTAGTAAGTGCCTGTTTTACTTTTATTGCTCTCAAAACTGCTCTACAAAAACTATCGCTTTCAAAATCAAATTTTATTAAAACAGTACATATAGTTTACTTGTAGATAATGCATATGAACCCCATGTTGTAAGATCCCTAAAATCTGAGGCCAATTGCAAAACATATGAGTGATAGTAAATTCACGTAAGCTTCTCAATTCATCTTGGCTTATGATTTTCCAACTGAGAGTCACATGAATATGCACTCGATTTTGAGATAATTGAGAGAATTTTGGTCACTGATTCGAGTATTTTGCGGAACATTTCAACTTTAAAAGCACTTTACCTATCACTTTCATTACTCCTGTTTCCCATTTCTCATCATTTTCATGTATAAAAAATCGTCTCTTCACATCAAATTACCTTCACATCAATTTCATTTCATATTAAGTTAAATCGTCACATGAAAATATTGATATAAAAAAAATTATGATGCACGACTAATATCAGATTTTATTCGCTTCAGGTACAGGACAATCTCTTATTCACGTATAACGAATGATATTAAATTTCTTAATACACTTCTTTTTTAATAACTCAAAATAATTTGAGTTGATGGAATGTTGAAATAAGTTCCAAAACAGTGAATGTACGATGCAAATATGAAGATGATGCACCCAAAATTTGTATGACATAACACATGAAATATGGCATATTTTATTTATTTTTTGAAATAAAAAGGTAATGCATAAAAGGTAAAGTGATAAAATTGAGGAATTTACTGATGATGTTGTATAAGGAATTACAAGGTGTGTTAATTTTATGAAATGAAATGTGAAAAAAAACTTAAAATTTTGATTTAAATTTCATAGAACGAGACATGGACCATAATTGGTGTTCCAATCCAATATTTTGACATGAAACTGTAATTGAAAGAAAATTAGAACTTTGTATCATGTTTTTTTCTGATTCAAAACAAAATTGATTTTATCATGATACCTTTTATTATTATTTTTTTTTTAAATGGACCATAATGACATGAAAACTTATTATTAAAGATTTCCGTTTAATGTCACGTTTTGAACAAAAAACATCAAAATAAATGGATGAAGTCCGATTTTGTGTGTTTATGAAATATAAAAAAACATTGATGTTTGAACCATTTTTAAGTGCTCTCTTAGTTTTCGTTTTAAATCGTCAAATTTACAAGAAAAAAATTAAACAACTCTTCACTTAAAGTAAATAAATATTTACTAAGCACACATTTTAAAAAAACTACAGAAAAAAACATAGAATATTAAAAATAATCACGAACATGGTGATCACCACCATTATTGCAAGTTTAAAAGTACACACAAGTCATCGACCAAAATTTATTGAATTTCTTCACAATTCAAAGAATAAATTTTCCTTTAACTGTCACATAACATTTAAAATATGATCATGAATATTGATATGTTTTACTTGCAATATTCTTCTTCTTAACATTTTAAGAACCGGTAATTGTATGAGTTTACACATTTTCGCGCTTTTAAATTGTCTTACTTAGTAAAAGTTACACGTACAACGTTTATTTTCTGTATGAGCACGAGTCGATTATGATTATTCTGTGTTTATTTTTTTTTCTTGCTTAAAGTTACATTTGTGATAAATGAAGAAAACAAAATGAAACGTAGTAAATGTAAAATAAATATGCAATCAAATGTCCAATGTGACTGCGCAAATACACATATCATATGGGTTTTTTTTTCATCTGAAGTCTTTTTCAAGCAAGCACACATAAGAGGCTTATAATAAAATTGTATAGCAATAAATTTTATCTCGTATTTTGTTGTTATGTTATTGTCCATTTAATTTAAAGAAGAAAAAAAAACAGCGAGTTTGTATATAAAATAGAATTTTATATGGTGTGTGTTGAAATGAAAGAATAAGCAACTGTACTTTGCAACAAAAGAGACACTGAAGAGTAAAAATTGTATTTTTTAAGTTAAAAACGAAAATTGTAAATTGAATTAAAGGGGGTGTTGATCGTAGTAAGGTGACTTAAAATAACTAATCATAATTTAGTGATGTTTTCGAAGAATCTGTAGAAACTGTATTTCCAAGGATTCAAATTCAAGGAGTATGGTAAGTTTCTAAATGATTTTTGTCAATCATAAATGTCCAAAGTATTAATCAAACAGAATCTCTGATTTTCTTAAGCATATTTATAATGAACTGTGAGCATAGTAGCTTACAACCCTTGGACATTCCTCGATTTATATCGAGGTGATCACAATAGGACTCTTTGAGACCGCGGTGGTGCCCTTGTAAAACCTAACCTAACCTAATGAACTGTAAATATGAATGAGAGGTGATAAAGTGACAAAAAAATACAGCTCAAAATAAATTTAATTGATATTGAAACCTATGATGATTAGGAAAATCTTGAGATTATAAATACTCAAACATAAAAGAGAAAAACTTGTTTTTTTGCCAAAAATTCCTCAAAATAGCGAATCTGAAGGACGATTCGAAAACTGAGCCATTAAACAAATAGTAAAATAGTGATTAAATTTATATCTAACCGATGATTTTACTAAATTTATTCGATCTAGAGGAAGTATGGTCAGGTTGAAGAAAATATTAAGAAAATTTGGACAGACACAATCAATTCAAAAATGAAAAACTGAAAGGCAAAAGAAATAAATAAAAGCTTAATAAATATTTCTAAAAATTCTATGTTATCAATACTACCCGAACTACCCTACAAGTAGAGGTTATCAAATCAGTCCAGCCATACAACTTACGCAGAAAGAGTCACTTCAGACTTCCGAATTTAATGACAAGTAAGGGTCAAAATTCATTTTACTATAAAGGCCTAAAAATGTATAATGAAATGAAATGTGATATTGTGCCAGATGTGAACATGAAAAAATTTGAAATGCAATTAAAAGAGTATGTAAAGGTTAAATTTTCAGTACATTGAATGACATGGAATATATCATCTGTAAAAGATGGACCAACGCAAAAAGTAAAAAGTAAGTAAATATAGAGATGACATGAAAGTAGGAAAGAAAATAGGAAGAACGAGTAGGTCTTGAGTCTGGATGCTATAGTGGAGAAAGAGACCTTTTTTTAGACAAAAAATGAGCAAATTTATCTCAAACTTTAAATTGAGTATTGGTTCTTGGAGACTTCGCTGGTACCTACATGAGCTTCCTGTCTTCTTTTAAGAAGGTAGTTATCAAGATTTGAGTAATTTAAAATATGGTTCATTTTATCTTCAACTTTTTAGAATTAAGATCATAAGAAAATTGATATCGAGATCGATTAATTTTACTTTTTCAACATTCTCATAAACTTCAAAGATACTATTAAAAAAATCTCTTTTGCTCTGTATTTCACTCATGTACCAAACCTCTTTCCATTTAATATACAGTCCATTTTAAAGTAAAATAAAATCGTATCTTATATTATTATTATTTTTTTCAGCTTACTATATTGTTAGTAAAATGCCAACCAAACCACTTTTTTATTAATAAAAATAATGATAATATTAAAAACAGACCAGAACATGGCAGAAAAATATATAATATAAAGCAGCAGTTTTGTAGCACGAGCTAAAAAGTAATTATTTTTCTTGTGTATATTTTGTTTATTGTATTTTATTTTTTTTTTTGAATGTTGCGTTTCAGTTAGGTACAGGGTGTGTACGATGATTGTTATACATTTTGATTAATTATTTATATGTAATACTTTTCTTATTTATTTTTTGTATGATGGTCCAAGAAATGGAGTAAAAATCATGCATTGAATTACAAATTTATTTTATCTCGTTAAGTTTATAGATGTATGAAATGTGTGTTTAATGATTTGTTACAGAAATAGAAGTAAAGCTTTTATGCATATGAAAGTTATTGATTATTTGAGCGCTAAATTTATGTGATTTGTAATTAAATCTAATTGAAATTTGTTTTTTTTTCTTAGGCATTAAAAGGAATTGTTATAAAATTATTTTTAATGTGCATTGAATTCAGTTAGCTAGTCATATTTGTTTAACAATGGACAAAAATCAACATATATGTTAAAATAACAAATAATAAGAGGTTTAAGTCAGGATTAAATAGAGCGGAAAAGGGTAAATTTAAGTCTTTTTCATGTTTTTTTTTTGTATTATCATACAAATTCAAATCCAATTCGGATCTGACCAAGTCAGACACTGACTTGGATCATAAGTGCTAGTCATCATCAAGCCAGGTCATGTCAAATATAATGTAAAGAGTAATCAAAAATCACATTTCTGCCAATACGGGTTAAAATTTAATCGCTCTTTGTGTCAAAGTACATGCAGATCGTGTGTCATGCATCTTAATTGGAGCAACATTAAATGTACAAGTAATGTAAGTACATTATCCACATAAACAGCTGCAATTCTGACATGAACTGTTATAAGGCATATCGCACACTGTCAGATTCTGTTGATACTTAAAAGTGATTGTTAGGAAAATTAACTCATTTTTTTAAGCTGAATTTTAAGAAATTATTAAAAGGCGCGTACTTCCACACCTCATTTTTTATACAAAGTTAATGTGAGTTGAAAGAGATAAATATTTCATGTTAGAATTAAATCAAAATGGTTAAAAAAAGTTCAAGGATAATGTTCTTTGAGCAAAACATTCTAGAATCAAAATAGAACCAATAAAAATGGCTTTGTTTAAGTTAAAAAATAATAAAAATTTTAATATATTTAAATTAATATTGAATTTCTTTGTTTCATAAATATTCATGTTATTTTTTTTTTTACTTTAATCAAGAGCGACAATAATCGGATCAATATTTCTCTCTTAAAATAGTAATAAAATAATAGCTTTTTTTTTTAATGTTTATGTATCGCAACTTGTGTTTTAATAATCTGTTAATAATTTTCTTTAGATGTTATTTTTTTAATTTATACTTCACAAAAACAACGAACACACTTTTATAACCAAACATTCATAATCCAATTAAAGGATTTGCATAAATGAGCGCTCCATTTTGTTTCTTTTTTATATTCAAGCCATTTTATAGAAAATGATGATAATTTTTAAATATAATTTGTTCTACTCGTGTCTCAAGAAGGTTGTCTGAGTGTTTCTGTCTTCATTTTGCATTTAAAATAACAATAACAATCCTTTTTGATTATCATCCAGATCTCTTGTTGCTATTTATTTATTGTTTTGATTACAATAACGATGATGATGATCATGATTTTTTTTTTGCTAACTATTGTTACAAATTGATCATTCTTGTTATTATTATTATCATGATTATTATTAAAAAATATTCTGATGAACTTTTTATATCACTTTTATTATGAGATATGATTATTAATAAAGTTGGCCTACGCATCAAGTTCTTTAGGCGTAAGCTCACGACAAAAGATTTTAATAAGAATGAAAACGAGGAATTGAATAGATTCAAATGGCTTTTGATACGAAAATAAAAAAAATGAGGTCTTATATCGAAGGTGACATTGACTGTAAATTGCAGTGTTGACTGGGAAACACATAAAAAAATGTTCAAAGGGATACGCCTTTGATGTTATTGAGTATTGACGTATAAATGTTTGTTTATCTAAAAAAACATGTTTGCGAAGTGGCTTGAGTGATTGAAATCTCACATTTCCTGTCCATTGAGCGTTGTTGAGCATGAACCGTGAACACTCATCTAAAGTGTTGTCACTTCTAAGGTTAGCAATTAAATACAGACAGGCTCTAAATAACATTGAGATTCTTTCTTCACTTTCGACGATAAAGCGCCTTTCTAGCATCAGCCAATATCGTTAATTCGCCAAATTATAATTTTAGCTAGAAGCTGGTACACTTAAGGATATGGCAACACTCATTCAAGATCAACCTTTCATACCCATGATAAAATTTCCCTTTCAATGAGTCAAACTGCTCAGTTTTTTCAAAGCGTTCTTACAAATTCATACAATACTTTAAAAATCTACAATTTTTTTCAAGATTTATGATACTTAACAATATATTTTTATGATATTTGATTTTTATCGCAATAAAATAGCTTTTATTGTTAAAATTAATAGCCGCTCTATTCATTTTCTTTTATATTATTTTTATTTTATTATTGAAATTATAGTTAAAAAGTCTGTTGTCTATCTTTTGTTGAAACGAGAGAAATAAATATAAAAATAATAATAAAATCTTTAACAACAGCCTATCTTCAAATAAAACAGAATTCAAAATACACATAAAAAAATCATAATAGAATAGAATTAAGTGCGTTCGTTTAAGAACAAAATAAGTATAATAATAAAAAATGATTTTGATCTATTACTTGCCAATTTTGTGGTAAATTAAGTATAATTTATGTATTTAATGAAAAAATTTATTAACAAATATGATTATGATGATGATGATAAACGGAAATTGTTTACTGAATAAATTGTATTAATTTAATCTAATCTTTATGATATCGTTTTGTTATGAAAGGTAGCAGTAAATTGCCAGTAATATCTTAATAAAAAATAAAATTATTTTTAAAAAAATTTTACTAATGTAAGTCGCTCATTGAAATTTGTTCATTGGGAAATCGCACATATGCAAATAAACAATTAAAAATGTTTAAAGGGATATGTCAAATATGATTTTAATTGAAATTTTGGCGGGAAATCGACATGTCATTAAAATTTTCAAGTAGTGACATTGAAAAGAAGTTAAGGATTGCATTATTATTGTTTTCGAATGATTTTTGGCTTCCAATTAGATGAAATTTCATATCAAAACATAAATTTCAATGAATTCCTGACTCACAATGAAAATTATCATAAAAGGAATGGAATGCATTGAAAAAAAAATAAATTAAAAAAATGATCGGTGCTTCCCTGTTTTATTATTATTATTTTCAAACAAAAGCGTGACATTTTATTACCGATGCTTCCTGTGTGACACTTTTTTTGATAAAATGCCGACGTCACACGTGAAATTGAGAAGAAAAATTACAAAATTCACGGTTAATATAAATTAAAATTCTTATAAAATTTAATTTGACTTGAAAATATTCTCATAGGGACTTGCACCAGTTAAAAATATTTTATAGGACTAAAAAAATATGATTTTACATCAAATATTTGTATCATAAATTCTCTTAAACACACAATCATAGCTTATTGGTTTCAGGACTCATATAAAAAAACATTAAAATTTTGGGCGTTTCAACCACAAATCAACTTATAATTAAAGTCAATATAAACAAAAATAAATAAATTTGACCAAAACGAGGGTTCCATGAATTACAAATAACATTAAATAATAAATTTCAACTAATTTTAACCCCTAAAAATAAAAACGATCATTTTACAAAGCAAATATCATGATTTCTTAACCAAAATTTCATGAAAACAAGTGAATTTCGATCAAATTCACATTAAAAAACCGTAAAATTCCATTTTATTACCTGTTTCATTTCAAAAATTTGATTTACTTGAAATTTTTTTATTACGAAATCAGATCACATACACATTTTAACTGTCATAAAGGAATGTTTGTTACATGTATCATAAAAAGGCACACTTGCACAACATTTTAGATGAAGGATTCTATTGTTGTTTTACTATTATTATAATATTTTTTTAAATATAAAATATATCAAAACGTAGCACCCAAACATATTTTTTTTCAACGTTATTTAATTTTAAGAACAAATAAAATTGAGTCAGGTACAAAATTGTAAAGGTACGCATTGGGTGATGTGATTCCATGTTCGTGGATCATATACATGAAAAAATGTTCTTAGATGAGATTAAATTTTGAACAAATTTATTAATTCAGTTTTATTCTTGTTTGAAATGAAATGAAATAAAATGACAAAAAAAACGTTTAAAACATAAAAAATTAAATTGAACAAGTTATGTTCAGGTGCATACAAAAGATTTCTATGACTGCATATGAAAGGAACCCAAAATCTGTCAAATATTAAAAAAAATAACATGAAAAGGGAACAAAAATTGACCTTGTATTAAATTTTTGTATGCATCATGAATCGGAATCTCATTTTAAATGTTTAAATGTTAAAGAACAAAACCAATTCTTATAAGATTTAAATATTTTTTTCCTTGAATTGAATTCATATTTGAATTATGTGTCACCTGAATAAAAGTCACCTTAAAATAATGGTCCATTGTACGAAAACCTGGAGAAGAGGAATTCTTATAAGCATCTCATTCAATGTATATAAAATGTACAAGTGTGTATTTTTTTCTCTAGAAATACAATACAAAAGTCATGTTTAAAAAAGTCCCATTGGGATGTCACATGAGTGAATTTGAATAAAATTTGGGTGACTTTCATTTTCTTCTCCTTTTCATTGTTCTTTTAACATGACACATTCTTTTTTTTCAATTTAAATTTCATGTTGAATTTTTATGTTTTGAAATTCTCTTTCAATGTCATGGGATCCTGATACATGTCACATAATTTTATGATAGCATAAATTTTTTAAGTGCATTTTTTGTTGTTACATTTCTTACCATTATGATGATAGTGATATGTTTAAAATAAATACATGAAAAGTTGATTCTTACCTAAAAAGAAATAAAAAGAAAAAATTAAATTAATTTAAGTATTCATAAAAAATTTCATGTAAATTTATTGTAACTCTAACATTAAATTGAAACCCCAACCTTGCCACATTATGACACCTTTTCAATGAAAATTGAGCTTATCGCTCACAGCAATCATGTTTCTATTTGAATTTGATTCATTTAATATCATTAAATTTCATTTCATGTTTATCATTTGCTCTGATTATGTCCCAATCCAATATTAACCACAAATATTTGCCATTAATAAAATCATCAATACACACAAAGCACAATACTCAAAATAAATGATTCGTGTAGTGGTTTATGATTGTTGTTTTATTTGTAAAATGGATAATAATAATAATATTCATCATTGTCTTGAACAAAATACGGTATCATTACAATTTATTTCTTTTTTCTTAAAACACTCGTGCGTGGTCTATTGTTTTTATTTTTATTTAAAGCTTTAAAGAAAAGTGATCTATCTACTTGTAACTTGTAAATTTTTTTGTTATACTTTTTTTTTGTATTTTAATCATAAAAAAAAAATGTGTTAGTGTTGCATTTTTCACGTTTGAATTGTTACACAATAAATAAAAGTAAATTGAATTGTAATGGAAGTTACAAGGAAAGTTCATTGATTAAATTTCAAAGTTTAAAGAATAAGATCTGAGGTTATAAATTTTTGGCCCCAAATGTGGTGAGAAAGAAGGTACGCTCACAGGTATGTATTTGTACGGGAAGTGGCCACGAAATTCGGTGTCAAAGTTGTAGGCTGGGCAACTGGCCCAGTCTACATTTTGAAAGAGACTGTCAAGGAAGAAAACGAGAAAGTCGGCAGTCGAGTGTAGAACGTAAAAGCGAGAAGACGCAAAAAGAAAAATTAATAAGAAGTGAAATATTGTAATATTCAAATTGAAAATAAAGAAATTGTGAAGAACTTAATAAAGCATTTTGAGAGCACTACCAATGGGACAGAAGGAGGGTCGTTATAAAGCATATCGAAAAATCTCAACAAGTAAAAGTACGGCCGCAATAGAGATCATAAAAGCTGATGAATACAGATAGAGATTGATAGACATCATTGCACGATATTTAATCATTGTTTTGGCCTGACTCGACCCATATACACTACACGGAATCGGTCTAATGAGGTATCAAATCAATGACATGATATTTTTTCGTGTAGAGCCCAATTATTCAAATTGTCCTCGGGTTGGCCATATTAAGATTTTTAAGACCATCGTCAAGCCAAATTTGAAAAATTAGAAGAAAAAAGCCAAGAGCGCTTTCGATTTCCAAAGATGTTGGTTTAACGCCACGAAAAACGTCGATGAAAGCACGGTATAGCGTATAATTGAATTGGGTTGTCCATGAAGATAAAAAACTCAGCGGTTTGCCCTGAAATTGATCAAAATGGAGCGAGAACACTGACAGTGTTCAAGTTCGTTTTTTTTTAAGCTTACACATTGAAATGAATTTAAAAAAATTAAAATTGGTTTCAAATTTCTCATAACTTTCATCATACCCTCATCAAAAGTACTCTCCTTGTAATTTTTTATTTCAATGAAGGTGTCAAATGACAATTTTTAAAACACACAAAAATTTAATTTGATTTTGAAAATTGAACATAAAAAAAACAAACACCTTCAAAAACTAATCAAATTTAATTTGATTTGCTTACAAAATCGTTACCTTTATCCGGTTAAACACACATTTTTACATGTTTTACCTTGCAAAAAAAATTTCATGTAACTATTAATACAGCTATTTGTGGTAAAAACATCATTATTATTATTATTATAAATTTTATTGTTTGTCATTGTTTTGATTGTGTTTTTTCGATTGATTTGAATCATTTCACTTTTCATACATGACTGAAATTGTGTCATCACCCATCTAATTGTTTCTTTTTTTTTATTATTTGAATCAGTAAAAGTATTTTAAACTTGAAAAAAACGAAAGAAAACTTTCTTGTGTGTGATTTATGTCTCATTACAACACATAATTCGATTAAAATTAATTTAATTGCCCTTCACTTCCCTTGAGAGAGTCATCATTCAATTTAATTACGTTCACAAATGACCGTTAGAGTTAAATTCAAGCTGTTATTGACCATTAAAGCCATTATCATTTGCTACTTTTATATCGATCGGTAACATCATAAAATAATCATAAATTACATCAATTTTCAATTTAAAATGATAAAATGAACAAAGCGACATTGGTGTGGCACTTTGACAATAAATTAAATGAGTTCAGTGATACTTCTTTTGCGCTAAATGACAACATTCTGAGTTATGACAGTGAATTTGTTCAGAATCAGAATGATATCACGACATTTCGTGATCTTGAAAAAAAATTTGATTTGATGATGTTTAAAAGAAAGAACAAAAAACAGAGTTTTGCAATTAAAAATCTTCTTTAACAATTTTTTTATACATCACTCGATGATATGCGAAACAAGATCCCTTGAAAATTACTTCAATTCATGTTTGATTTACTTTTTTCACTTATACTCATATTGCACATTACAATTTTTTTCTCTTTAAAATTGAACCGGTTTTTTTGCGCTCTCAGTCCAATTACTGATGTGTTAAAGTCAAAAAGTCACGACTTTTGAAATTGCATTTCCATTATAAGTGAATTTGTGATTCAAGTAAAACAATATGAAATTACAATTACAAGGAAAAAAAAAAATGAATTTACATATAAAATACTAAATTAAAGATATTTGCTGAAATGATTAATGAAATCCGATTTCTGTGATCAAAATGCACTTAAAAAGATGAATCAAGTAAACTTTTTCAATGTAAAACTTTTTTTTCTGAATACACACAAACGGTACTTGATCAAAATCTTCTTTGACATTTGAAATGCTTATCGTTTAATGGTACAAGGCAAGGCAAAATGAAAGAAGAAAAGAAAAAATCTCTTCTTGACATTCAATTTAAAGTTCAATGAAATGTAAAAAAATTTAAGTGAAACAATGATGATGAGGATTAAATTTAAATTTAAATGCAAATCAATCGTGTGTAAGTTCATTTTATTGGATTTGATTTGATTTAAATCCAAGATTAAAGGCAGAGTTTTTTTAAAGATGATTTGTTTGAATCAAAAAATATTTCTCTCGAAGGAACCGATTCAATGAAATTTTCAGATGAATTTTTAGGGTTTTAGATTCAAAAACCTGGTTCTTACCATGATGGGTGCCTTCTACAAGGGCATCAGACGGTCTCGATGAGTCCTTTTTTGGGGCATTTGGACATAAATTGAGGAGTGTGCAAAAGTTGTAAGCTACAAGTCTTCGCTCGTTGATGATATCGTTGAATTTGGCAAGAATTCACCTTCATAAGGGGCAAATCCATTTTTACCAGGTCCATGATCATCAAAATTTCAATGTGCATTGAAGCAAGTAATTTTACTTAAAATTCAAGTATTGTAATTGCATTTTCCTTTTTATTTCACCTCTTTTTAGGCATATTTTAAGTTGAGTGACGTAAAAAAACTTCAAATCACATCATTTTGGGTATCAAATGGAAAAAAACATCATTGCAGCATAAAAATTGAATTGAAGATGCACCAAAGAAAAAAAAATGCAATTTTACATCACATACACTCACTACAGTCATCATGCAAGAGGAAGAGGAGATTAAAAGTAATCACACACGAAAAAAAAAACACAATGCACATTTTATTGCATCTTTTCCTTTCATTAAGTTCATTAACATATTCAAAATCATTTTTATGCTCCAGTACATTAAACAGACACATTACAAAAACATGAAAAAATTGAACTAATTTAAAATTACAGATTGACAGTTAATCCAACAGTCAATTCCACCCACATTACAATAATTGGCACACACACACCATTTAAAGCTCATAAAAAAAACATAAACCCCAATAAGCTCAAATTAAATTTAATTTAACATCCGTTCATTACATTGAATCATTTGTTTCATATCAATTTAATTTACTCTTAAAATGACTCCAATAAAAATATTTGCATGGCAGAAGCTGAATGCGATTCACACTAGGCAAATAAATCAATTTAAGTTGAGATGCATGTTCAATATGAATATGAAATTTCATTGAAAAGAAGTTCAAGCTCCCACTCACTCACAAACCGACTGATGTCTGAATAATACAAGAAAATAACCGATGCTAATTGTCGATTCAAAGTGCAAAGTGTATGTAAAGTGTAACATGTTTGATATTTCAATTAATCAATGAACGCCCAAGATTTTATCAACAAAGCATAAAGGCGGCTTACAACAGCCTACACGTGTTTTGTGGTTTAATTTTCATTTTTAGTCATAAAAATAGTTAAAATTGTGTACAAAATTATGTTACAATTGATTTTTATTCATTGTAATAATAGGAGTACGTGCAATAATGTTCAGCTTAAAATGAAATTGGAGCTAAATTTAACATATTTCACGTAATATGTAATAAAATGTAATGCAAACCGCATAAAAAACTATTTCCATAATGATTTTTTTTCTTTACATGAATCGTATCAAATGAAATGAAATCAAATAAAATGAAATAAAAAAATTAATGAAAGTTACTAGAAAAAAAAGTAAAATTTACAACACTGATATGGATTTGAAAGTGATACGGATATAAAAAAAAAACTTGCATCATCCAAATATTATCATAACGAGATATTACAAGATATGACTTTAAATGCAGTAAAATTTGATTTGCTCATGATGTTACATACCGAAAGTCATATCACTTGAAAATGAAAAGAAGTGTGATAAAAAAAGTCAGAGGAACTTAAAATAAGATTTCATTGAAAAATGCTCGCACGATATCGACATGAGAAAAAATTTCATCAATTACAGGCATTAGTTTGTTGGATATACACAGAAATTACGGGATTTTTAACATTTGAGTTAATATTTCTTATTCTTTCAATAAGAAATTTTTATTTTTTTTTTTATAAAACTCAAGCCTTAATATTGATCTGGAGTTTAGAAAAAACTAAATTAATTTTTAAAAACATTTAATTGAATTTTAGGGCTTGCCAAAAAGTGTTGGATATACACAATTTTCGTTGGTCATTTTATCAAACAAAATTTCAAAGCTATATTTCAACTGCTTAATTATTTTTTTAAATTAAATCTAGTACTACAAAATGTTCCAAACCTGATAAAGCTTTAACATTTAAAAACTAGAAATTTTAATTTTGAAATTTCATTGATAAAATCTTTAAAAATGAG
>LN483826.1:37862-88806 GCA_900002565.1 Culicoides sonorensis
CTAATGCCTGATTACTTATTAAAATTTATATTTTCAGACCCATTTCATCGTGAATTTTTTCACATTTAACTGATTTTGGACCAAAAAATTCTTAAGACAAAATCACGTGTCTAAATCATATTTTTTTATTTAAAAAAATTTCATGTCGATGCACCTTTTAGATAAAATATTTGTTTTTTACCTTCATAAAGGTCAAGTTTGGGCTTGTACTTTAAAATATTTACACGAAATATGTTTAAAACAAACAAACAAGCAACTGCAATGGAATTTCAAATCAAAAAAATACACAAAACAATAGAAATGCTCCTTTAAAATCTTTTTCATTTGAATATTGAGGAGAAGAAAACAATGAACTTTTGTTCTTTTTCAAAGCAAAGCACATACATGTAATAAAATTTTATGAAAAATAATAATAAAAAGTGTAAAAGAAAAGATTAATTATGATCACCCTCAAAAATCTCAAATCTCAACACAATCAAGCACGGTTTTAAGTCTTTGGTGCATTATCGCATGGATACACGGCATTAAATACGTGCCCAAACCTGCAGGTGTCATAAAATTAATGATGGAACGCCTTCATTAAACATTGCTTTCATTGATTGCTTTTGTTTTATGTTCATTTTTATTTTTTAAATTCATATTCAAAAAAAATAATAATAAAAAAACACACGTTCAAATGACCGAATATTTGAGTGAAGTTCTTCAATATTTTATATGAAAATATTTTTATTGCATTGAAAAAATTCCTTGAGGTGCGAACAGTAATTAAGGTAGACAATGATATTGAATGTGAAATTATTGTCATAAAAATTATGACTTAGTTTGAAAAATTCCTTTGAATATGAGTCTAATTGTGTTCTTTTATCTGAAAATTTCTAATTATAATTTTTTTAAAATACTTTTCTAGTATCAAATGAAAGGTTTTCAAAGATTCTGCTTACAAAATAAATTTTTAACGGTATTTAATTCAAATTATAATAATAATAATAATACTCGTTACCTTAATCATGCTTTTTAAAATCAGATGGCTTAAGTGCCTACTAATTATCTTCACAGAGAATATGTTAAAGACCCGCGGATTATTCTAAAAAATTTTAACAACATGAAAAGGTGCATAAAATGAAGAAAAGGAATGTTAAAGGTTAGGCTTAAATACAAATTACTTATAAGCTATTTTCAAGAGATTTGAGATTCTTTGATATGGTTTAACTAATTTTTAATGATGTGTGAAGTGGATTGATAGTGATCTGTAAGTGCAACCATATGTGGTGTTATAGTAAAATAGAAAATGAGGTAACGCGAGTTATTTTTTTTTGATAAATTGATCGATTCTATTCCAGTTGATAGAATGCGAATGTTCTTGGATCATGGTTTTAAAGATAAGGTCAGTTAAGATTCACAGGATCACGTTTAATGCATGTATTTTGAGCAATATTGAATTTTTGTACATGGAATGTGAATATGACCTTGAAAACAGGACATTTAAATGCCATGAATGGTCGTGTGGCGAGCTCAGAAATGCCCTGTAAGCACATAGCAAAGCGCTTTTTTGACTAAATGAGTCTCCTAGCAGTGTATCGTCTATTTTTTGAGGCTTTCTCGCAACAAAGAAGCACAATACCCAGATACTAGTTTCAATGGAGTACACGCCAAGAGTTAGGTCGCCTCAAATCATCACATTTCATCAAATCATCACTTAAAATGACTCATATTAATGTAATATGCAAATACACATCATTTTATCAATCCAAACATCATTAAAATGTAATAAAATGTGTTTTTTTCTCACCCAAGAAATATTCAATTTCAATAAAAATCCAATATCTATTGATACCTGATACAAAAAAAAAACACATTTTCGATTAAAACCATTTCAAATTATTTGTTAAGTGACTTTTATTTAAATGTTGTGGGAAAATTTTCGTCTCAAGCTTCTTGAAATACGCGTAAGCACCACACGTTTCAACCATAAAATATGTTATTTAGAAAAATAAATAAATAAATAATAAAATTTTATTGAAAAACATTTCAAACGGAGATAACTGAAGAATTCTAATTACTAATCATTGTTAAATGTCAGCACGAATAAAAATATAAATAAACTTGAAATATTTGGATAGTGAAATGAATTTAACGCCTCTTTTGTTTTGTTTTTTTTTCATTTAATTGAACGTTGCATTACAAACACATCGAAGTATGAAGCTCCTACTGCTTATTTAATTTAATTTAGATCACGCGCCGTCATTGGATTTTTTTTCTCGTCTCCTTCTAAACATATTTTTATTGTTAATACATTTAAAGGTTATGTTAAAAAAACTCTGATTTATCGTTAAGTGTCTTGTTACGTAAGAATCACATCAAAAAAATATTAAATTCTAAGCTCATATTGAACTAATAAATATTTTTCAAACAATTCATGATATAATTTTTAAGTAAGCACTTAATTGATATACAACAGGGACTAATAATTTCCATTTTTAAAATGTTTGTTTGTTGTCATTTTTTGTATAATTAGCTGATAATTTATTGACATTTATATCGCAAATGTTCATTTTGCTTTATCACTTTACGTTATTATTTGACTTGTATTTTAAAGCCGATAAGTAAAAAACTAAAAAAAAATCATCATAAAAATTCCAAGCTAAACGTTTTAATAAGCTTCTATCTATAAATTTGTTCATTTTAATGGTTTTTGGTGTTTTTTTTCTATTATTTTATTCTTAAATATCAACAAGAATGTTATTAAATAGAAATGAGGGAAAAAATGTGTTGGAATTTTAACAGCATATCATTATTATGCGTATTAATATAAAAATATTTACATGCTTAGTTTGATTTTGATGGTAATTTTTTGTTTTTCTCCTTTTAATTTTGTGCGTGAGATATGCGAGACACTGATTTGTAACAAAAAATGAGAGATTTATGGGTTCTAGGTGACATTTCAGCAATAAAAAGTTGTGTTTTTGGTCAAGAATATTAATGAAAAGTGATTTTTAATTCAAATTTGATTGTTTTTTTTTGAAGTTCTAATGCAAGGTACAGGGAGAATTCCTTAACTCATTCGCGACATCCGTTGCATCAACGCAACCCTACTTTGAGGTCACTTTTCACGTTCAAATTAAAAAATTTCTTTGTCAATCTTTTTTAGAATCTTAATTTAAGATATTTTATAGCAAACAGTTGAATCGTTTTTGAATTTAAACTAAAAAAATATGAGCTAAACTTTTAAGGAAAGTCGCGTTTTTTTCATTCTCGTACAAGATTTCTGTATGTATTTGTGTAAGATTTATACGTATTTTATTTTGGCTCTCCTGTAAAATTTTTATATGAAACCTAAAATTTTCATCGAAGAGAAAAGTGTTCACTTTCACTTAAAGAACAGATCGTAGAAGAACCTTTTGTTCAAAACTCAATATTTCAAGGAGCGGCGTCGAATGAGTTAAATTGATGACATCAACACAATTTTGACGTATCAGTGACAAAATTTGATGAAAAAATATGAAAAAAATTTGCTCCTTACGGCACACTGAGTGTAAATGAGACTACTTTTTAAAAAATTACGAGCCAACTTTTAGAAAAATGCGAAAAATTTGGGTTTTGTGATTATTCGGCGGTTTACGGGTGGCTTGCGGGACATTTTCATTTTACAGGATGTCAAAAAAATTACTTTAAAATCTTTTGTTCTAATTTGAAATATTTTTTTACATTTCATAAGTACAGACGTAGGTCTAAGAAACACAGAGAACTCGTACACAGAACACAAAAGCGTTTCGACCGTATGACCGTTTACGGAATTTGCACTGTAAAAATTTTAATTTAAAAGCCTTATTGCAATTAAATTTACAGTTCAAAGTAAAATAATTACAAAAGGCTTTATCTATCAATTTCTTCTTTAAATTTAACTGTAAAACACTTCTTTTTTCTTTCTTCACAATGATTGACAGTCCAAGTTCTTTACAAAAGCTCACAGTTCAAAGGCTTTCATTTTAAATTTAAACTCTAAGAAATTACAAAACACATTAAATAAGTCGTTAAGTCATACAATAAGAATATTTTTCGCATACTTTGAAGAGAAATTACTGACAGTATCAATAAAATATGTAGTTTATCGGACCCTCCCATATGTTTTTTTGTGTTTGTGTATGTTTTGCATTTCTATTAACTTCATATTTAATGACTACCTTTCTCCTTTTCATGTGTTTTTTATTTAAATTTCTGCTTTGTAATTTTGTTGCATATTAAAATAATGATGCTAAAAATGGGAATTTAACTTAAATGTGATGTGATGTGATGTGATAATTGTTCTTGTAATCTCACACACCCAGTCAATAAATGTCATTCATTGCAAACATTTCAATGAAATTATTTTTAATTTTAAATTTAATATCAAAATTTAATGTCATCTTACTCTAAAAATATTTTATAATCAAATTACTTAGAATCCGAATAATATTTAAAAAAAATAATAAATCTAATATTGTAACCCATTATGAAAATGAGGGTCATCACAGTTAAATTTAATTTTATAATCCAAAGGAATGTAATTTCAAAAGTAATTGACTTCAAATTGAAATTTATTCTTTGAAGTCATCGTCATTTGTAATTAAATTTGAACTCAATTCGCAAATAACTGTAAATATTGGACAATTAATTTGAAAATACAAATAATGCGTTAAAAGTATAAACAATGAATTAAATCGAAGGTCATAATTAATCATTACAGTGCAAAATTTTTCGATGAATTCAATCAATGTTTACAGTGAAATGGAGTGTGAAAGTCATTAATTTAAAATTAATTTAAAAAAAAAAACAAATCATTATTTTGGATGATGTTTATTTTAAATTTCAAATATTGCGAAAATTAAGCATTTTTTTCTGTTCCGGATATTTTTTGCAAAACAATGCAAGATTTGAACTAAAATGGGACGAGTTGTAAATAAATTTGGAATTCATACCGTTTTTGAGTCATCATGCAAATGCTCGAAATAACAAAAAACAATCTTAGGCCTTATAATTATTATCATGAGAATTCAAAATGAATCCCAATTTGAAGGTTTTCTGAGAACCTGAACGAGCTTTGAACGTTTTGGACCTCAAAAAACCGTTAATTTTCAACCCACGTGTTAATCACCATGATTCATTAAATTAACATCATTAAAGTTCAATTTTTTTTTTTTGCTGACTTTAATTTATGATCTCAATTTTTTTCCATTGAACATCTTCAAAAAATATTCTTCATTAAAATGTGAGTCAATCAACCATAAAAAAAAAGTTAAAAAAAATTACAGTAATTAAATTAAATTCAGTCTGAGATTAAATAATTATACAGATGCAAGACAAATAACATAAATAATATTTTGGAGAAAGTAAATGCCACCCAAATTTTTTCATTTCATTTCATTCATCGAAGTTAATAAAAAATTACAACAAAAAAATGAATTAAATTGAAGATGTTCAAAGAAAGAAAAGGCAACATTAAAAAAATCGAATCGCCATTTTATTTATTTTATCATTTCATCGTCTTAAATTCAGCTAATAATAAAGATAAAGAGTTAATTTTTTTTTTTTTTTCAATGAAGTCATCAAAAAATTTCAATTTAATTTCACGTTTTAACTTTATTTTTTTTAATGATATGCCTCATCAATAAATTAAAGCACACTATCAATTTTTAAGTCGCATCATCTTCATTATAATCATCAGCAATATGCTTGCACTGGCAAAAATTTCTCTTACAATAAAATTAATTTTATCAAAAACAAAATGAATATTCATTTAAAATAAAAACGAGTGATAAGAAATGAAAAAGTAAATTGAATTGAATTTTGAACAGTAAACCACAAGCATATTTTTGATGTAAATTTCAACATTTTTATGTCAGAAAATTTAAATTGAGTTGTATTTTATTCAAAATTATTCACAAAAAATTCAATTCAATTAAAAATTCAAAAAAATATCTCAATCATCAGTCAATTTATGAATAAATTTCTTCATTTAAATGAAATTTATTTGAAAAATGTTTAAAAATTGAAATAAATTTCTTCTAGAAATGTGATTTAAATAGAAATTCGTTGAAAATGTGTAAAAACACCATTCAAATTGAAAAAACCAAATGTATTTAAAAAAAAACGCTGAATTGCTGTTTGAATGAAGTAAAAAAATTCTTAGACAAATTGAAATGAATTTTTGGTAACATAGAACGTTAATTACTCATTTCACCTTTTAAAGTAAGTTCATTATCGTTTATGGTCAAGTCAAGTAAAAAATTTTAAAATTACTCATCAATTCTATTTTTATTTTAAATTTATTTTTCATTAAATTTTTATCAAAAAAAAAAAATTAACATTGATAGAAATCATTAAAGACGAACATCGAATTTTATCCGCCCATTAATTAAAATTTAATTCTTTTGACAGCAGTCTAGCTCTTTTGTTGTAAATTATGCCCATATTTAACAAGCATTTGTTATGTTATGTTACTATTCATTATATTGTTTATCATCCAAGAATAGAAGGAGATGATCAGAAGCCCAAATGGCTTTTATTCTAAGAGGTTTGATTGAAAATTGAATATAAAAAGGAAAATGGCGATGATGATTTTTTTTATTCGTGGTCAAAATGAAGATTAATCGTGGTTAATTTAAATCGCTTTAATCACTTTTTTTATTCGAAGTTTGCTGATTTTGGTTTTCATGAATATTCAAGGTCATGTGGTCAGTTAAGGTCAATGCAGGTCATCATTGGAAGTAAGTGCGGATTTTGAATGTTGAGCATCGAGCCTCAGAGGTCCATTAAGGATGATATTTGGGTATTCTTATACCTCATTCTAGGTATTGACCTATCAAGAATCTAGCTTTTGATACTTTCCAGTTCTTCTGAGCCGTAAAGCTTGAAATGAGTCCCTCGGTCATCTTAGGCAATAGCTCACTTTAATTTATTTTTGTTCATTTTTTCAACTCAATTTTATTTTATTTTCTTTAGATATATATTAGGCCTTCATACTACTTCAGATACCACAAGGCAATTTCAAACGCATTTCATTGCAACGCACGACTAGCACATAATTGTAAACAAATAAACCATTTGACACATTAAAGCTCACACACACACACACACACATGAACACGTTTTTATGATTACTTTTTCTATGAAATAGCATAAAACGTGTTCCTTGTAAATGGTGTGGAAAAAAGTGAACTATCAATTACCTCAGAAGTGTTTGCATTGAATTTTCTCCCTCTAAATTCAACGGATTGGGCTCAAAATTCCACTCAAAATGTGATATCTGTCAAAATTGGGATGAAATCTTCTCAATTTCACTTTAATTTGAAAATGATTTCCAGAATCCAACACGTAAAATATTGCGTGCTAATGATAATGAACTCAAACTCATACAAATTCAAGCCAATTATCATAAATTTAATGCAATACATTTTTCTTTGCTTTTTTTATCGTATTTTATAATTTTTTTTTTTAGCATTAATCAATATTCAATACACCTGTCTGATGTTTATTATTGATTTTGTTTTATTATTTTTATTCTTTTGATATTTTATTTAATATAAATTTATTTTATTACTTTGACTTGATACTATCAAAAAAAAAATTAAAGGTGTAAGTTGCAAAAAAATGAAAAGAACGAGGAAATAATGGCAAATGTTGCTGAAGACGCTTGCCAAAAAAAAAGTAATGATGATGATGATGATTTTAACATAAGATAAGATATGGTTGCAATGACATTACAGGGATGTGGTTCAGTGGCGGATTGGTCACATGGGCAATCTGGTAAATGCCAGAAGGGCCGCAGTCGATCGTCTTGTAAAAGTTAAGTTTAGTGTAAACTTTAAAGAAAATCATACAGAATCCAGGGTCCATTAATTATTTTCAATCCACCCCTGGGTGTGACTTCAATTCAAGGAGGGCTTTTCTCGAAAAAAAACCGTTAAAAATTGAGTCCTATGAGGATTCAATTTATTTTTCACCTGTATAAATGTCATTGATCACATTTCGACCACAATCGGACTCATAGAGGCCACGGTGATGCCCTTGTAAGATCATACCCAGTTGCCCATGTGAGTCACGTGACCAAATGACTATGATTATGCCATAACCCGTTCCTTTAAATTTGAAATGTAACAGAAGCAGATGTTACAGAAATCGAACTTTTTTACATGAAAAAAAATGATAATGAACGTGCTCTGCATTTTGTTGTTTTTTTCAATACTTTTTCGTTTTTTATTGCATTTCTTTGTTTAATTTAATCATAAATTTTCATGATTATTCCTTGTATCAGTTTTTAAGCAAATGGATGTCTGAAGTCGGATGTCTGTACAAATGACTTGTGTCATTTTTTTTTATCAGAATTGAACTTGTGAACTTTTAAAATTCATCATGATACAAGTTAAAGTTCGTCTCTCGTCTAAAAGTAATTTGTAATACAAGACTTTGATAGTGTAAGAAAAAACCGTTTAAAACATAATTTATTCGTGAAATTGATGAGATGATGAAAGAAAAGTCCATTGGTGATCTCTATAGAAATTTTATATAATAAGATGTGATGTCTTATGTCATTTTTTTTAATTCTTCTTAGATTCTCTTCTCTTTTTATATCAACATGTCGTTTTAGCTTGCAATTCACTGGTAATATTATTCATTTTTTATTGTTATTCGAAATTCAATATGCTGTGGTTGTTTCTTGATTATGTTTGTATATTTTTTTTTGTTGTTGTATTTTGCTTGTAAGTTTATTTATTCACTTTTTTTATTGCACTCAGTTGAAAATGGTGATTGATATTCATTGAAGAAGGTGGAATGGAAAGTTCTGTACGATTTTTTGAAATTCAGTCAAACGTGATTCCATTCATGTGCACTGTAAGTTGAAAATGTCCCACAAACCACCCCGTATTACCTGCATAGACTAAGAGAGTGCCCATGATTTCGAAATTTTTAACCAAACTACACCCTGTAAGCGTCAATCAAAGATTTCCGTCGCCGGACCCAATAAATTTGTACTGCAGGGCGTTTTAAACATAGAGTGTGTAAATTTTCATAGAACTTTTTAACCTACCCTTGTTTAATGTATTCCATGTTCTGAAGTGTTTTTTTTCATCACAACAAAAAAATAAACGCTGCAACAAGACAAAATTTTACATAAAAACCAGAAAAGAGCGTGCCAATCAAATTATGTGATCGTTGAATGTTCTTTAGATGACAGGCCACTTTTTTTCATTGTTTTCATTTATTCTTAAAACTGATTCTCATTTGCAAGGCTTATTTATGATAATTTTACAGGTTTTTATTCATACAGCGCCCTGTTTTCAGAATTTTTTACGCCACGAGTGTGTGTAATCGTTCTTTGTCTTCATAATAATTTCAAAAGAAAATCAAAATCCTTGTTATTTTTTTAATGTTTAATGATGAAAGAACCAATTTCGTCCATTTAAGCTACAATGTAACACAATTCAAAGAGTCCATTGATGAATCTTTCATTGTATGTCTCATTAGAGGTTCATCATTAAACCTTTGAAATTGAAAATTGAAATCTATATTAAAATATTTGTATGTTTAAGTAAAATTACAGGCACAGGAATGGTAGCCACAGGCTGCAAATAACTCTATTCAAATGTCTATCAAAGTCACGCAATATTAACATTATTTGACTCCAGTTATAAAAATAATAATAATGATAATACTAAAATACTAAAAAAATAATGATGTTCTTTTCCTTTTACTATAATGAAACAAGAAAAGGAAACAATAGCAGGAAGAACATTTCAACCCAAGTTTTTTTTTGTTGTTTTGTATAAAAATCTGGATATTGTAATTATAAGTATTTGAAATTATTTGAATTGATGCGTCACGAAGGTTAGGAACATTTAAAGATATATTAAAGTTAGATAAAGTAAAATGAATCGAAATCTCATTTCAAGTTGTAAGTCCTGCTGAGACCTTTAAAAACAAGAAACAGGAAAACTGGTGAATTTAAATATTCCTCTAAAATGCTGAAATTTGCTATAAAATTCAAAGGACCAAACAACTATAGTATTATTTTAACCCCGGTATGTTAACTTCTCACCAAAAACTTACCTAGGATCCGTAGGACGAATATTCAGATTTAAAGAGTAGCCAAGACTGCATTCAGGACCATCAGTCACTCATTGTGCATACCCGTTGTCATGATCATCAAAGAGTCTCAGCTTTCAGATTTTTACAGTCAAACAATAGCCATCTTTGTTTACCTTTCCTTTTAACTCAAATTTAATACCTAGCGAAAATGACAGTACCAGTCTTAAAATTGATATCCCACCACGCAATCACTGCACTGTAAAATCCACAGCCATCGTTAATCGTTATTACAAAATAAATCACCCTTATCGCATTTTAACAAAATTTCCTTTTAATGCCTTGATTTATCTTTGATAGAGACGTCAAAAACCTAATAAGTTCAGGTTATTGCACATCATCAAGATCATTTTCGTTTTTCTCCTTTTTGATTCTCTTTTTTCTTCATTCATTTCCAAGTCATCAAGCCATTATTAATCCAAACCAAAAAATTTTATTCTTATTAAATCACTTCCCATGACGAAAACAAACATTTTAATAAACATACATGCTGATGATGATGATAGTAATAATTATAATGAAAAAGACTTTTTTTTTGTAATGAATAAAGTATTTAATAAAGTGATTTTAATTATTAAAGTAAATTTTTTATTAAAGTTCTTATTGGCGAAAATAAGAGTGAAAAAAAAAACATTTTAACATGAGAATTGTAATAATATGGCTTTTAAGTTGAATTCATTATCTAATTATGGTTAAATGTGAATGAAATTAAGGTAAATGTTCACTTTTATTCACGCATGCAACTATTTTGTCTAGTTCTAAGTCTAGTCAAAGGAAGCTTTAATCCAAATTGGACGAAAACATTGAATTTAAAACACAAATTTGGCTTATGACTTAACACGTGTTTTCAAATTTTGACAGATCACATGTTTTCTTACTTTGACATTCCCAGCGCGCAACGTCGTTGCAATTTAATTCATATAAAAATTGAAATTAACATAAATTATTATGCAAAAAAAAGGTAATTTAACTTGAATAATGTGCGTAAATTAAATGAAAATACATCATTAAATAATTATCTTACACTGCGTTAGATGTAAATTAAAATAAAATGATTTTAACGTCAATGAACGTTCATCAGATTAAATTTTAATATTTTAATTTCTCTTGTGATGGAAGCCCAGAGGAAGTAAATGCACATCAAAATGAAAATCATCATTTTTTTCTAGAATACTTTTAATCTATAAGAATTGAGTAAAACAATCAACATCTTCCTCGGACATGAACCGTCATCGAGTTGCATAAAAAATGAAGAAAAACGGAAATAAAAATGATAGCTAATGATCAATTGCGAAAGTAATTAATTATATTCTATCATTATGTTTTACTACAAGACATGTTACATAATTACATTGAACACTGGAGTTTCATTGAATTATATACGCGATAATTGAATGACAATAATGAAACATCCGTTTTCTAGTTCTTCCAGTTTACTTATGATATAATCATTTTAGGATGTGTACTTCTTTACGGTTAATTACGCTTTTTTATCATTAATCTAAGTTCCTGTTACGATTCTTCATTTTAATTAACTGCAATTATCAGTTTTGAACTCAATAATGCGATACAAGATCACAAAATTAAGCTAATTTCTTTGTAAAATCATGCGTAGGTTAAGTTTTGATACAATTTGAGTGAGTACACTCAGTCAAGCATAAAACCAACCTTGAAACCCACACATTACACATCGACAAATGTTTTATTTTAAAATCTGTTTTTTTTTTCAATGAAAAAAGTCTGCTCATATAATTATAAGTTTATATCAAACAGGTGCATGCCCATAATTTGCGTGTAATTAATTTCTTTTCCACGAATAAGTTTTTTTCTGTATTTTTAAGTTTCAGAATAAAAAAACTAAAGTAAAACAAAAAAATGATTGATGCTAATTTAATTTGCCATTTTTCGCAAAAGGTTCCATTTAAAATTCAAGGTTATTCAAAGCAAAATGATTCTGAAAAAGGAAAGAAATTCGTGTTAAGTGATGTTTTTGACTACCATGTCCGTAAAATTCTAAGACATGTTACCTTTGAATGATGATCAAAAATTAATCATCTCATTTAATTTTGCAACATATGCTTAGAATTAGAAGAATAGAACCGAAAATTATACCTTTGAATTTGGCAAACCATAATTTGCGTTTAAATTTTTTTTTTTGATTGGTTTTTTTTGCATCAGAAGTTCTAAATAATTTTTACCTTATTTCAAATAAGACACCTGCTTATTAATCTTATTTGAGTTGAAAGATGATTTCGTATTTTATAGTCAATTTAAGTGGCGTTCTTAAAATATGAAGAGCTGATGATTGAATTTCCAATAAAAAAAGTTCCAAGTTCGTTTTTGTCCACAATTCAAAGATTAGTTTTGATAAAATGAGTCTTAAGCTTATTAGCCAAACTGTTGGAGGCTGATGAGTTATTTTGTGCTAAATATTTCAATCTTCGTATATTTTAGTAACTTTCTATTGATTTTAAATGTCATCAAAACATTGCAATGACATATCCCTTTAAGCATTTTTTCCCACCTTGCAACATGGGACTTTAAAATTTGTTTTATTGAATGTATGACTGACAAAAAAAAAACTTCAATTAAAGTACCGTTTAACTTCTGAGCTCTCTTTCTCTTCCCACACAATGCAGAATCGAAATTTCTCATTGACTTTTAAACCATTATCATTAAATACATTTTGTAAAAATCAAATAACTTTAACGCCCATTAAAAAAAAATTAACATTGATGAAAAATTACCATTATGATAAAATGTAAAAAAAACATCAAACCGATTAATGCTAATTCATCTATAAACAAATTTAAAACAAACAACCAAAAAAAATGGTCTGTCAAACAATTTAAACACAGCAGTTTCTTTCCTTAATTTGATTTTGATCATGTAATCATTGATGAACGATCAGTCATAATCACCCCATTAAAATTTAAATCGATTTTGATAATAAACCTTGAAAAACTACATGAAAACATTGCCTTTTAAATGGCTTCTTCTCAACAGATTTTACTTAAATGGCTTTTGTGCTTCGGTAATTAAAGTCATTTTATTATAATATCTTATGAGTTCTGATCTAATTCACATTTACGACCCATGTTTGATGATAATCATTAAAATTCAAAAAAAGCTTAAAACAAGACATTGGCACCACCATTAAAAGAAATCATTTAAAAAGAAAATTGAAATTAAAAATAAAAAAATAATCATGAATTTTAATCTCGTTGGTTAATCTCTCACACATAATAACGTCGTATATTGAGTGTGTGCCTCAAAAAAAATTCCTTAATAGCGATAATCTCTTGTTAACAATCTCATTTTGGTTGCTTGTTATTATTATTATTGCTTATTTATTCACATTTCATCAACAAGAACATTTATATTTTTATCTTAAAATGATTTAAGTCACAAGTCAAGTGGCCATATGTGAGCATTCAATTTTCGCAAAGTCATCAAATTTATGTTTTGAGTTTGGAATTTATCATTAATAAACATAAGGGTTTTAATTTTTTTGAAGATAAGAGCGAGATATAAAAACACGGAATAAAAAATTAATAGTAAAATTTAATTAGTTTTAACATCTTTTGATCAGTGATAATGAGATAAAAAATAAAACAAAAAACTAATAATTTTTTAATTAATATCTTCAAAGAATGTTAACCAGCAAAAGATTAAAGAGTTCTTGAAATCAAATTTAATTATATCGAATTATCTAATCGACTTGAAAGTTGTTATTATTTCATTTTATTTTTTTTGTCATAGAACTTGAATTCAAAAGATTTTTAGATTTGATAGTACAAATATTGAGTTGAACTTTTCATCGAATAATCACATGTCATCAATCATGTTTTTGTAGAGTATTTGAGTTGGTGAAATAGCAAAAACGTGCTAATGCGATGAATGTCACAAAAAATTAAATTCAACTAGTTAAAGGTTTACTGAACTTTGACTTTATTTGATGGGAATATGAAATGAATTCATTGAAATAAGTTCATCAGACTCCTCGTGAAAGTCTTCGTGACATCACCCCTATATTTGCATTTCAATTTCTTGCAAACAAAGTTTCACCTGACGAGTAATCATCACACTATCCCACATCTCATTAAAAAAAAACTACAATTTACCACAATTATTACAACTTCTCTTACATCATTATCCGGTAGCCAGAAGTCATTCAATTCAGTTTATTTGAAAAACCACATGTGTTCTGTAATTTGTGTTTAGTTGCCATTATATACAATGTTCTTGCACTTGTAATGTGTTGTGTCGTCCACACAACATTGTATCGCTTGGTTGGTTAAATTAGTCCAACCATGATGATAATTCTTCGTCTTATTCTTCTTCAAGTTTTATTGTAATTTGTGTGTTTGTGTGTATTTAATAAGGAAAACTCTCAAACTACTTTATAACATTTATATGAATGTATGTTAACTAATCACAAGAAATATACAGAATAAAGAACAAAAGTCTTGTAATAATTGTTTAAGAATAAGAAATTCCCACGATTGAGTCATAAATATGACGACTTGGTAAATATGTTTCATTGAATGAGTGGAACAAGTGCAGAAAAGCTTGGGGAATTGAAGCATAAAGTTTTATGTTGTTCAGTTTAGATCAAGAAAAAAAAATTGAGAATCATTTTTCAGCAAGTCTTGATCTTAAATTTAGAACAATTTCGCTTATTATAACTTCATAATGTGAGTTTTGTTTATTGTTTTATTCAAATAACGATGAATTTTATTGTCCTTTTATTGATCTGTCCATGAGGCTGTCAAAATTTGAAAAATAATGACTCATTTTCAGTTATATCCAAGCTTCGACAGATAACCGGTTGTGACTTTCTGTTGTCAGGCAGTTTATGACAGAAAATGCCTGTTCGCATGAATACGATGCTAAAAATGCTGGAAAAGCGAGGATTAATATGATCCGGTATTCATATATATGTCTTTTGATCTTCCCAGAATTCATACAGATCTGTTATGGGTAGCTCACCACATGATCTTAAAAAGATCATCTCAGACATTTCATCATCTTATGTTTTATTTAAATGAATCAGCTTGAAAATGTAAACAATTTATTTCTATACTCTGTCATAATTTATGAATACTAAATTTGGTAACCCCTTCTACTGAGTTTAAAATTATAATTTTGTTTCCTGCTGGGTATATTAGAAACGAAATCAATCACCCAAAAAGAGACATGTGACAATGTCATCAAATAGAACACGTTTCACTGTTCAAAACAAGTTCTTGTCTCGAAAACTAATAAAAATGGAATAAAAAAGAACAACAGGAATAAAAAAATACATAATAAATTCATTAAACAACTCCATAAGTGGCAAAGTACTAACAAGTATTAGTGTTATTACACAAGATCTATTACTTCTCTATTTTTGTGATATGATGTGAAAATACCTTTTGATTCTTTCAGATCATATACGAGTCTCATGGAAAAAGTTACATTGAAGTTAATTTTAGGATGTTACCAGATGGCGCTATTCTGAAGTGTATGAAAATTGTTTGATGACTGGGAGACTTTTTTTAAACGTGATCCATTTTAAGATAGGAAAACTAGTTCAACAGCTTTCACTAGCTCAAAAACTGTATACGATACAAGAACATTACACTAAGCCTTTAGTTTGAAGTGTTTGAGGTTTCGGATTTGTAATAAATGCATATCAGTTTCATCAAGTTCCCTTTCTAATGTGTCTCATATGTTAAAATTCACAACAAACTTGTTTTGTTCTGCTGTCAATTATATGAGTGAACATGCCTAAGAAAAAAAATACAATAACGTACTTTTAATTTTCAACAAATTCCAGTAAACAATCACTGTAAACCACACACTTGATACCTTTTGTTTTCTTATATTATGCAACTTATGTTAATTTATAATACAAAATAGTACAAAACAAGTCCACAACAATACAAAAAAACATAATAAAGTGATTAAGTGCTACTGACTGACCGATATAATTACGATTACAATACATTTTGTCCCATATTATATGGTAGGGCATTGTTTTCCTTCTACAACTCATTTATTATAATTTTAAATAAAATTATTATCAAGATTTTTTTTTCTAGATAAAATTAACTTGAACTCACCTGAACAGCACAATTAAGGAAGCAATTATTTTGTCCAGGGCCATTTAACAGACCCTTTGATGGCCCAGTTGGTGGTGGTGAAATGGCATGACTAACAAGTGATGGACGGAATTGCTGCTGTAATTGGTGTTGAATTTGTGTTTGGCGATTCATTTGTTGTGGTTGAGCTTGATTTGGTTGGACATTATTCGGATTTTGCATTACAATTCGTTGATTTTGGTTATTTGTGGAATGTAAGTAGCTCAAATGCTGTCCAAGAACTGATCGATTAGGAGGCATGTTTATTGTCTGATTTTGTAAATAAGGGACTTTGTAGGATCCTGGTGATTGGATGACACCAGTTTTGTAAGACATTTTATTGAAGGTAATTGACTTTCATTTCTGAGTTTCGTATCTGAAAATAAATTAACAAAAAAAACTATTAGAAAATCATTCATTTATTCTAAAAAAATGAACATTTAAATCAATTCATTTCAAAGTAAATCATAAAATAATGTTTTAATTATTATTTTTCCAAGAAATCGTGCCAGAAGTCAATCTAACTGACAAAATCTCAACTCAAAATGATGACTTGAAACATTTTCCATTAAATTTTTTTGTTTATTTCCATAAATAAATTACTTAATCAAACAAAACATAAATAAATAATAAACAAACAAACAAAAACTTACAAGTCACATCATCATTATAATATTTTTATCAACTTGTTTGTTATTATTTATTATTTGTTTTAATATTTTCTACTTTATTTCAAATTTAACTGCTTATTAAAAAAAAATGATTTTTTTTTATCTTCCTTTTCATTTTTAAAGTACATGTTCTATTAAAAATTCTTCAAAAAAAATCATTTTTTTTTTATCAGAAGTTACAATCATGACGTTTATTTTGGAGTTTGTTTACATTTAAGTGCATTTTATTCATCATAAGTCAAAAGTTAATAACTGTCATGTTTAAGAGATGATTGTTAAGATTAAGAATTAAATTTTATTGTGAGTGGAATTTAATCGTTCACTTTAAAAGTTCAATGTTCCTTGACATTTTTCATTTCTTTTGATAACGAAGGGCTCCCAAATCAATTGTTTTTATTTTAAAAAAAATATTAAAAAAATTTCTTTGCACGATATGACATGCGTAAGCGTAACTCAAAATAATAATAATAAAAATTAATGTTCAACACAATTTCAAACATAAATATAGTCATTAATTCATAGAATACGAGCATTACAACATTGTTGTATAAAATTACAGTGGTTATCGATAGATAATTATGTCTAAGTTTTATTATTCAAAGCATGAGGATAAATTGATTGTTGTGTGTTGTTGTTATTTGTTGAAGGCGTAAAAATAAATGAAATTTAATCGAAATTGTATAAATTAATAGTAATAATCATAAAAAAAAGTTACATGTTTTACTTATATGTTGTGTAATAATATTTATAATAAACAATGTAATTGAAATTCTTTGAACTGATTTTTTTTTAGTTTTTAGGTTGATTGGTGTCAGAAAATTCTTTTATAATTTGAGATATAAATGAAACATGTTGATAAACTTAAATACAAACTTAGTCCGAGATCGAATGAAATAGAAAATGTGGTTTGAACTCAGGTTTGAAATGAAATTAAATGTGAGCTGTGAAGAATTTCTTTTGTGAGCACTTTCGACTCGAAATTTGATCTCGTATGAGAGAATGATAGACTACATGTGATTGAAAAGTTAAGGAAAAATAGAAAAATTGGATCCCTCTGAAAAAGAAACAACGGACTCGAATATTAATGTTATTAAAGACAAAGCTGACAAAAACCGTAGAAATTACTTACGATCATTATTCACATTTTTTAACGATTTCATCGCTAATAAACTCTTTATTTTCTTATTTCTTTTAACATATTTTATGTTTATTATCGTATGTTTTTTCATGTCCTCTTCTTTGATTCTTGTAAATTTGTTTTGTTTTTAATTCATGCAACCAAGCAAAGGTAAACACAAATCACGATTGTAAAACAATTATTTTAATATGTTTTTATTTTGTTTTCTTTACTTACGTTTTTTGCAGAATCAAAGTTGTAAAGACGCGGAAATTTTGCGCCAAAAATGTTAAAAACAAAATTATAAGTGAAAATTGACTGCAATTGAGCTAAGATTTGGCTACTCATTGAATTGCTCCTTCAGATTTTTCGTTAGTGCATCGAATTGATTTAGTTATGTTATCTGCTTCCTCTAAATAATCAAATGATATTTGTCGCGAATCCAGTACACATATTGATATTTCATTGATTTGATCATCAATGATTACCACAAAATCATCTTAGTCGATAAAAGGATTTGATGACAGCTCAATTCTGCCCAAAATCGAGGCCAATTTAAAAGACAAGTCGTCAAATGTGCGGGACCAATTTCTTAATACTGATCATTTTATCTCGTTTGTTGTTGGTGGCTTGTGCTCCATTTTGGTTAAAGCGATTTCAGTTAGCACAATTTTCGTTCTTTTGATTCAGTTGCTATTTAGCTGAATAACAGAGGGGTTCCATCCAGCTTCGACCATAATCACGAGATTGATTGTTGATTCATGATTCATGATTGTTCAATTTTCTCAAAACACTTAACAGCTTCAATATTTTTGATCTTATTTAAAATTCCAAACCTTCACTGTTCAAATGGCGCCTACTTTCGACGGATTTACGAACTTTTTAATCTGATTTCTAGTTGTAAACTAAACGAATCAATCTGTAATCTGTAATTTATTGTCACATTTAAGATTTTGTCTATTAAGAATCAATGGCAGCAAAATTAATGCCAATTTAATTTCATATTCTATGGAATAAAGTTTAAATGTGGGAGGGAATTATTGCGAATAATTTGAATCGCTAAACTGTAATTGAAAGGGTATTAAGAAAGTTTTGATTTAATTTTTTTTCTTTAAAATGAAGTCTTTTGAAATGCGTGGAAAGAAATAAGCGTCTTTAAAATGATTCTATCGATTGATTTAATTTTTCAATAAATTATAAGTCGGATTTCCTGTTTTCTTGGATCTTATTACAATTTTGTATGAACTTCAAAGTAGTCAAGCTTAAAATTCACTATTTTTTATTAACTTTTTCTCAAATTTGGTAATGGATTCCCAGCTCACAACGATCCTCGTTCAATGCATATCTAACATGCTTCCCCAAAAAGTCATGTTTGCGTGCTGGGATTTATTCAATTGACACAGAAGATCCAGAAAATGACGGAATTCAAATGCCTTGAATGAAATTAAGATGAAATTTGACTCACTTAACACATATTTCGTTTAATTTCTATAAACATCCAATTCATTTAAGACGACTATTCATGAGAATTCTCATTTCAATTTAATTTCGCATTTAAGTTCCTCTCTCATGACCAAAATCATTTTGTAGACTAAACAAATATCCATTTAACATCCAAAAAGTAATAAAAAAAAGAACTGAAATTAAATTTTTTCCATGAAATTTCATTTTATTTCAAGATTTATCTAAGGATTGAATTGATTTCGAGCAAATAATAGAATTAAATGAACATAAAATGCTACTTTTAAATTCTCACCATAAAAATGAAATAGAAATTAAAATTAATTTTATCCAATTCGAATTGAATTGCCATTTAAAATAAATGAAAAAATGAACTGTTACAAATTACATACAACTTTAAATAGAAATCTGAAAAGGAAACCAAAAAAAGTAATAAATTGTTGATTGTGTTGACAAGGACATTAAACATACAAACATCTGACGAAATTTGTGTGTGTTTTACAGTAAATAAAAAAAATCGTCATATTACGTTAATGAAATGAAAAAAAGAAAGAAAGAAAGAAAGTTTTTTTAACATAAAAATTAAATCAAGGCGTGAGATTTGTACAAATATTGAAACATTTTATGTCTAAACACATGATTTTTTGTGTACAAAGTCAATATCAACAAGTGTTAAATTCCATGTTATCTGGCATAAAATTTATGTTTCTGCTTTCCATTAAGATAAGAATTACAAAACATTTGTACGCCCTTTTGATGAATTTTAACATAAATGAATTGAAATTTAAAGAAAAAAATTTGTATTTAAATCAAAAAATCTTTTAAAAACCACACACCTTTAAAACAAATTTCAATTCTTGCCAAATTGTGGTATGATAACCTCATTAACATTAATTTTTTTCTCATGTAAATTAGCTAACAAGCCCTATTAAAATGTTATCGATACCTTTACAATAAACCTTTTAAAATTTGATGAACAGACAATTTATAAAAAAATAACAATAGTAGCAAAAAAAAACCTTTTAAAGTTCAATAAAAAATAAATTGTATTTATTTCAAAATCAATTTAAACATTTTTTTGAACAATAATGAAAACTTGAAATTGAGAGTGTATGAAAAAAAAATACTAATCAATAACATCATAGCACTCAATAAATGTGAGATATCATGGAAATATTAAATTTTAATTTTTTGTTTGTAACTGTTTTGAAGGACAAATTTAGGTATAACAAAGGAATGTTTATATTTTATTTATTTTTTTTTATTGATTGATCACGTCTTGATTTAAATTAGATTGAAATCGATTAATGAATGAATTCAATGGTGTCTGTTCAATGTTTGTAATAAATATTTGACGTTAATTTAACTGTAAGTTATAGGATATGAAATTTAAGTATCTGTGATTTGTTGTGTTTCATCGATTGATTTGGAAAAATTTACAATATTTGATTAATTTTAAGAAGAAAAAAAGGAAGATGCGAAGAAGATGAAGGTTTAACTGAAAATGTGGGTCATCTGTAGCTTGAAGGATAAGAAGAGCGCATTTACGATCTCTTTCAGCTCTGAAGAAGACCTCAAAAGACGGGCCATGATGTGTAAAGATCAAGTTGAGTTAGATTCAATTACATCTTAACTGTGACTGATATTTGTCCAAAAACGTCTTTTAGAGCCTTCAAAGCTAACTATTGTAAGTAAAGTGTGATTCTCAGGCCTTGACAACGAAAGGACTCGTCTGGATCGCGATGGTATCCTTGTAGAGCCAATACTTTTAGTTCCAGTTGATTTCAGTTTTCATCCAAGATATTTTTTTCAAAAACACCACATTTAAAACTAAATTTTACGAATATGTCCCGCAAACCACCCGCGAGGCATTACGCAGATTACATAAATGTCAATACTTCAATATTTTCGAAAATCCTGAAAAACTTCAGCTAAAAATTCAAAATTAAGCGCCGTAAACAGCTCGACAGTGTCAAAGTGAATCACATAGCACTGGGGTCTTAATTTCCAGTATGATCAAACCGTTCCCAAAAGCGCATTTTTCTTCGAAATAAGTTAAAAATTTATGATCACATTACATAACCCAAATATTTGGACAAAATTCATTATACCATAATCACTCATCAAACCCTTTTCACCGTAAATAAATTCCAAATAAACCCAACTTTAATAAAAGTGTGAAAATTAATGTTAAAATAATTAAATAATTGCGTAACATTTGTTCAACACAACATAAACGATTGTAATACTCATCCATAAAATTTAAAGTTAAAAAACAAAAAAAAAAATATTAGAGCATCAATTTCATACAAAAATTTAATAATAATAATAATAATCATCAAGCATCTTGTTGTCATACACACCCGTAATCACCATAACATCTTTAATCACTCAATCAAACAGCAGCAGCAACGGTCTCAGCTGCTTGTGTCGCTTCTCAATGCTCTGTTGGATCTTTAATGGATTTTAAAGGTAATGTATTATGTATTTTTTATTTAATTTTTTAGGAGAGTTGAAATTAAAATTTAAATTAAAAAAAAATAATTTTCACCTAATTTGAATGATAAAAGTAAATGTGAATTGAAGCTTCCTCAAACAAAGTCAATTTGACAGTTTAATTACGTATATCAGAGAGATAAAATAGCGCCAAACTAACTTTACGGCAATCAAATGAACTAACATAAATTTTTGTATTATTTCAATGATTAGTTTCGAACATGACCACGTAAAGCGCCAATCTAACATTTTATGCTGTATTTTTCGCGCTTTTGGAATGACATATACGTGGCTAGATAAAACTTGACAGTTCATTTTGTATAAATACATATACAGAAACGTAAAATTGCGTGCTAGAAAGCGCTTTATGTGTCAAATTTCATGTCATCCGAGTCTTCACTTCAAAATCTTCAATTTAAGATCTAAACGACCACGTGGATGAATCCAAAAAGACGTTACAAAGGCAAAAAACAATTTTTAGAAATCAATTTGTATGTAAATTTAGTTTCATTTCAATTTTAATTTATTTATTTTTTTTTTATTTTTGTTTGTTAATGAGATACTTTTATAAAATGAACAACGACATCGAATACTCTTAAAATATTTTGTCATGTTTCTTAGCGTGAAATAATTTTAGAGACTTGTTTCACTACCACAATCGATGATGATGTTTCACATTAGAAGCATAAAACGGATTAGATTATGTTTTTTTTTGTAAACGAGATGATAACCGGTATCTTGTTATAAATATTTTAATTGTATGTTAAATTTATTTATGCGCTTTCAATTTGTAGCGTGTCTTCTAGTAGTTTTTTTCTTCTTAATCTAGTTTAGTTCATGTATCAATATCAATGTTACAATAAGACATAACTGTATCAAAATTTGTTTACTACTATCTTACTGTAAGAGTAGCGAAAGAGAAGTGTTTACATATTGATATTGAGTTATTAGAAATTTAATGATATGAAGACGATGAAATAACAGAAGAAACTGTAGCAAAAAATTGCGTATATTGAATGAAATATGGGTTTCAACTCAATTTTTGAAAGAAATTCACATAAGTGTATTAAAATTAAAAGTCGATCCGGATATGAGACATTTAATTAACAAAATCACCGTTTGAATGTGTGTTTGGACGTCGTGCTTAATTGAATCAAATAAATTCATATAACACATTAAATATGCTAATCTTGATTCATGTCTTCATGTCACACGATTTTATCTGCAAAAATGCTGATTTTAATTAATTTTTTTTCAGATGGCCTTGAAATTACTGGTAAAAATCGTTACAAAGAGCGTGGGACCTTAAGGAGGCTTTAAAGGACTGGACATGAGTCTTACGGGGTAAGTAGATTAAATTTGACAGTTCATTTTGTATAGATACACATACGAAAATGTCAAAAATCTTGTACGTAATCATTACAGTCATCGATACCCATAAACTTCAGACGGTATGTATCCGTTTTGTATTGCCTGGCCAAAAACCACCACTGCATAGGCCAGAAATAAGTTTTCAATTCACCTTTGGCCATGAATTCATCAAAAGCTTGAAAGTATCTGCCCTGATCAGCTTCTTGAGAAGATGTGGACACTTTTCTGAATTGAACTAGGCTTAGAATCATCTCGTTCTACCGGTTGGTGAGATATCATTGAACTTTCTCAGATATGATGATAAAATGTCCAGGTTTCTTCGTCCAATGATTTTCATTTGGTCTGAAGATGAAACGATTCAGTTAAGCAGGTCCTCTGATGATGTCAATGCACTTCACTAATCGCCTGAATGAAATTTTTTCTAATACACCTGTCATAAGAATCAGATTCTTAACTTGTAAGACCAATTACGTAACTGCTCCTTCACGACACATCACGATTAAATGGCAATTTAATTCAAATCGATGTGCTGTAATTTTACAAAATCACACACCAACTCAACGAGACATGTTCAACATTGAACTAGATTCTGCTTAACATATTATCAGACGTGAAAAAAGTGCTTCAGGGTGTTATATAATAAAAAATATTTATTATTTATTATACTCATGAAGATGATCAGGAATCTATGAACGTTAATTGCTTTACACATATTTTTTTGTTGCATTTTCGAAACAGTAGTCAAGTCATATGCAAAAGAAATCAAATAACTTGCATCAATAAAAGCAAAATTATTACTGCATTCCAGCATAAATACAGAGTAATTATTATTATCCATGGTTTAATGTGCCGGTAGATATCGAAGGTATGTGCAATTTATTGCAAAAATTATCATTTTCCATGAATATTACACAGCTTTGTAACCTCTTTACAAAGATATCTCTAAAAAGATACATCTAACACCTAACTATCATATTTATTATTTGAAAACATCTCATTTATTTACGAGTTTTACAAGTAATTTTTGTTAAATTCTACAGGTGCACATGCAATTTACTATGAATGCAATTAAAATGCAGCATAAAATAAAATAAAAACTTGTCATATTTGTTTGAAATGCTTTGAATGTTGAAAGAAAGTTTAAATTACAAGTAAGTTGAAAAAAAAATAATTAAATAGTCATAAAATGACGCAAATTATGATTGAAATTATCAATGAAATATGTGGGACAACGATTACATTGAGAGGTTTGTGTGAAATTTAGTTTAAATTGAAATTTAAAAGAAAATTTTTATTTTCAGCTAAGGGCTCAAATTAAACGGATGTTGTATTGAAATGAGATCCGGCTTCTAAATGAGAATCAGGTAGGTTTTAAAATTGCTCTTTTGTTTATGACATCACCAATAAAAATATTAACTTTGAATTTATATCATCAAATCATCCTGGTAGATCTGGGTGTCACTTTTAACTCAAAATTCGATTTTAACGATGATCACTCAACGCGTTAAGCTAAAGCTAAATTGATGCTTGGATTTGTCTTAAGACAGTCTTCGGAATCCGAAAGTTCTTCTTTCATTATACTTCGCATTCGTACGATCTGTGTTGGAGTATTGTAGTGTGATCTGGTCGCCTCATTACCAACTTTTCAACACACAAATGGAGAAAGTTCAAAAAAGATTCCTACGTGCTGTACTTCGTGATCATTCGAACCTTAATTACAAGCAGATGTGTCAGACATTCAACTTACAACCGCTCTTCTTTGGTCTCTGGCAAACTAGACTGTCCTGATATTCTTGCCACATTAAATATCAATTGCCCAGCACGAAACACGAGAAACAGTCGCTTTTTTATTGAACCATCGGATAGAAGAATCTACACTTTCAATCAATCCTACCTCTAAGTTAGTCTTTGGTGCTCCCAAACCAAAGTACGTTGTGCTCAATCTGGTCGGAATTGTACCCTATCGTGTGTGGCTGCAGTGTTACATTTCCAAATATTTTTAATTTCTTAAACGGCTCAGTCTCACTGAAATAACCTTTGTTGATTGTAAAAATCAAAATTCGCCTTCGGAAACAAAAAAGGAAACATCAAACAGAGTTAACATTGTCAGTGTTTTCATTCATAGGAGTGACATCTAAACAAAAATTCATCCTTCACCTGTCTCATTCAAATCTCAAAATCCACTTCATAATCTGTTAAATTCAACAATTAAATTTCATTGTAATTTCATATCCATGATTGCAAATGATACTTAAAAAAATTATTTTAATTTTTTTTTCATCATATACAATGTAATTACAGGCATTAAAACAAAATGACTACATTCAAGGTCAAATCCATGACATGCATCCACCAAAAGACAGTATCAGGTGTGAAATCATAAATGCTTTTAATTTAAATTTGATTGCACTCGAGACAGCAACTTACCAAATAAAATAAATTATGGTATCGCGTAATCCAAAAATTATTCGTTCCTCGTCGTAATTTAAATCAATTATTTCTAGTATGTAATTTTTTTATTGTTATTTTTCACCTGTTTAAGTAATTTATTGTATAATAATATTTTTCTGCTCTTAAAATTTTCTTCTTCTTTTTTTTCAATTAACAGTTAACAAGATTTTTCTCATCCATGTAAAAAAAAAAAAGTTATGTCTAGAAAAATGATCAACTGACATCATTCATAATAATAATTGTCATGCCCATATCACTCATATTATGTGCGTAACTGTTAATTCTTCACTATTTCTCTTTATTTACTTTTAAATTTTCGTAATAAAGTTGTGTCTTCTTCTTCTTATTAGTCAATTTTGCTTGTAAAGACAATACAATTTTTGTTCTTTTTTATTTAAGTTAATTTTGTTGGTAAAATTTTACGTGGCTCACAATTTTTTCTTATTATTATTTTGTGTAGTGTAGCTTTTTAATTTTTAAATGTAGACGATTCATTGCGATACATTTTTTTGTATTTAATTTTATTAAACACAGCGAAGAGAAAAAAAATTCATGCCACTTTCACAAATTTTGTTATTAACCGTCTGAGTCTCGTCTTTATTTTTATTATTTTAATATTTTTTTTTTTATTATTTTTATAGACAGTGTATGAAAATATGTTTAATTTACTTCATTTCACTTGTAATTGATTTAAATTCATATTTTTTTAAGTAAATTTTATCATTAACTTGATTTTGTATTGATTTTCTGGTTATTTTCTTCAATTATCGAGGTGATTTCTTTTTTTTTTGTATCACTTAATTCAATGAAATTTGATTTTAAATCACTTTTAAAGGATTTTTTTTGAAATTTTTCATTGAAATTCACTGTTAATTGTAATTTTTTATTAAATTTCTGATTGGAATCACTTGTCCAGTTCGTTTCCTTTGACAGGAATAATAAAAATAAATATTTTTATGATTAAATTTAGTGCGTAAACAAAAAAACGAATAATCCACAAAGTATCAAACAGTACGTATGATGGATTACACACACAATTTACTACTAAACCAATGTTATGTTATATTTTTATAAAAATGTTTAAAAAAATTTCTTGACACAACACATTTTTTTCATTGTATATCACATACGCGGCTTTTCTGTACATGAATCGTGGACAGACAACTGTTGATTCATTTCGATTAAATTCATTCTGATACACAATCATTTAAAGTTGTGTAGACAGAGGTGTTTTATCAAAAACATTCATTTTCTGCTTACCTGAGCAATTTAAAGTACAGTGAGAGAAAATACTTAAGTCAAAAAATATGGTTACCATACTTAAAATGTAAGAGGCCTTCTCTGATACTCATCGTATGCATTATGTCATATACGGAGTCACATATGATACGTACAGAGTATGATTTCAAGGTTCCTTGACTCTTTTTTTTCTTTTACTGTAAGACAACGTGTGAAGAAATGAGAGCGACTTAACTTAAGCTAAGCTTCGTTAATAACAAACATTCGGAAAGGTATAAAATGAATGTTTCGTGAAATGAATTGATTTTCTTATTTCTTTCTTTCTTCTTTTCTTATTAGAGTAGCGTTGTATTAATTTCAAGTAAATTTAGTACAAAAAGTTTAAAGAAAAAGTTTTTTTAATGTTGTTTTATGCTGACTTAAGTTGATTTTGAAAAAATAGACGTTAAAAATTCAAATCAGTTCTCCTTCATTTCATATTTACATCTATGACCCCACTCCCCCTTAAAGAAAATTTCTTAATCCATCCCCGTAAAATGAAGCATTGAGGCTCTGTTGAAAAATCTTCAGAGCCTCAACGTAACGTTAACAAACCGTATTTTTCAACAGCATTTTTTTCGACCTTAACTAACCGGGTAAGCAGATAAAACTTGACAACTAATTTTGTATAGATACGCATACGGAAATGTCAAACATCTTGTACATTATCATGGATTGTCAAATTTTTACTAGCTGAACATAAACTACATTTTCTGTGTTCTATGCAGTTGAAAAATCGAAAAAATTTGACACATGTCAAATTTTGACAGAAAGCTTGACAGGTAATTTGACATTAAAAAGCGTTAAAATCTTAATATATTTTTTTACCTCGTACACATAAAGGGTTAACAAAATTCAAACCTGGTACAGCGCCAACTTCAGTTGAAAAATTTAACTAAAAGTTACAGTTATCGAGCACACCATGTGATTTACTTCCCTGATCCGTCATTTCATTATCAGATAAAATTTACTCCATTAAACCATTTCATCCATTAAAATCAATTCAATTATTTGTGATATTTTTTGTAAAATATTAGAAGTTTTCCTCTTAAATAATATTAAAAATAAAATTGACAAAAAATGGCTTTCAATTGGGACGCCCTCGATATTGGAAATGTTGAGCTAGAACATTCCCAAAATTATTTTGATACCAGACACATTGAGCATGAGAGGTTAAATGAGCAAAATGAAGAATTTGTAGAAAAAATTATACAACGATCGAAGCCAATTGCTGTTTTTAAAGGCAAACGACTACTAGATGAGTTTCAATCATGCGATGATCAACCTGGAAAGGGAATCATTCAACAAAATGCCAAGAAACGAAGAATTGAAGTGAATTTAAAGAAACCTGAATTGGAAATTAAGAAAAGAAGAATTGAAGTGAGTTTAAAAAAACCTGAACCGAAAATAAGGAAATTGGAAGCACAACCAAAGAGATCAGTTCAACAAATAAAGAAACTAGAACAAAAATCAATGCAATTTGATCAAAAATCAAAGAAACCGGAACCACAAACAAAGAAATTTGGACTACAAAAAGTAAAAAAGTATGAATTTTCTCATTTAAAATTACATTATTGGCATTAAAATGAATATTTTCTCATTACAGTGAATCGAATCCAGTTCAAAAAAAAGAAAATGTACCCAGGAGATCAGTCAAGGGTCCAACAGTTCCAAGAATGTCTCGATTAACGCAATATGCTGAAGCATACACCCAAAAACGAAGAGCTATGATTGAGAGACACAAAAAAGAGCAGGAAGAGAAAAACAAGCCTAAGCAATTCAGGGCGAGATCTCTCCCTAAATTTATTAAAGCTCAAAAAGTAGCTGAGCGACGAAGATCGGAAGAGGAAGATAAAGAAAATGTATCAAAAAAAGAAGTGACATCAAAAGTCGTCAATAAACGTACAAAATTGAGACGATCTCGAAGCCTATTGCAGTGAAAATTATAAAAAATATTAACACATAACTTTAAAAAAATAGTTACAAGATTATTATTTATTTTTGACATTACAAATACAATTTGGTAAAAAATTCAATTTTTTTTATAGAAAAGGTCGCCATCCATAATAAGTGACCCCCAATAACGCTTCATCTGTTGCTTGTGCAATGAGTTTTTTAACTTGATCTTCCACTGTCAAGTCTTTAACTTCATCACCATAATAATTCGCTGACTTCAATATCCTTTGATATCCCGTTTTATTTATGAATCGATTCAATTCCAATTCTTGCACCGTAATTTTAGCTGAATTCGCTCCCTGTAACTTACTACAAGCCATATCAATGATAATTTCCGGTGTAACAAGACTTCTATCGAGCCAACCGATTGTCGGTTCACGCACAAACAGATCCATGCACGCTCGGAGTACGGCCTGTTCATTTCTGAAACATCGCATTGCGTGGGTCATACATCGTTCGAAAAGACCTGTGACACCATGTGGCTCCATAATGGATTGAAGTTGTTTTGTCATGCGGAATGGAATTAACTCGGGAACTAGGAGTTGGCGTGTTGCTGTGCCGAATGCATGGCCAAAATCGATTCCTATTAATTTGAAGGTTTTTGTGTCAATGAGGGTGTTGTCTAAATGTCGATCACCGATGCCAAGAATCCAGTGACTGATGCTGATCGCTGCTAAGCTTTGAATGAAATTTCGTTTCAAGACGTAGTAATTTTCAAGACTTGATGCATATGTGACAAGGCTCTGTTTTAATAAGCCATTTGGTATTAAGGAGACTAATTTTTGGTGTCTTTCCACGATTTCTTGTCTCGTGGCTTCTTGTGCGATGATATGATAGGGATGAGTGTCGCTAATAAACTTTTTATGTTCATTTGAGACAACACTCTGTTCGAATTTGTCATAATCGTTATTTTCCGTCCTCTTATAACTTTCACGGACAGCGAGCATCAGCGAAATTGTGTCACCCACCCAATTTAAGAGACCAAAAAGGCTATTTATCGGTGTGACATTGTAAGTAATTAACTGTAAATTTTGCGCTCGACAATTCACATTATTCTTCATTTTATCTGACATAATGCTCAGCAGCTGTTGAATTCGCTGATCTTGACGCAAATCTTCACCATATTTAGTTAGAAATGCATATTCACGTCCATCACTTCCATGGAATTTTATTTTAATTGGACGTCTAAGCGATGTTAACACTGTCAAATTTGGATCTATTTTCACAATTTTTGCATGTTCATCAGGGTGTGGCTTTGACTTGAGATGAACAAATTGGCCTGGAATTGAAATGGAATCCGTTCCACTTGTGAGTTGATAATTTGATAGCCATGGTGAAACGCGCTCAATTGAAAGTGAATTTCGGGATCTTTTTAAAACTTCCGAAATTTTTGTGAGCATTTTGCGGAGTGCTGAAAATATTTGTTCTTTGGATCTTTTCACTGAAAAATTTTAAATAAAATTATTTTAGAGGTTAAAAATTCAGGATTAAATGTAAACTTACCATCATAATTCTTTAAAGTTTCCAGACTTTTCATATATTTGGCGTATTTCTGGTAGTCTTCTCCATGACTCTCACAATTTTTTAACCACAATTCGACTTCCATTGAAATTGCCGTTGCAAAGTCTCCTTCATTACTATTCAGGATTTTTATTAATTTCTCAATTGAATTCTTAACTTTTACCGCCGGTAAACAAACCAACGTCATTTCATCGATAAATCGTTTCATCAACGGCGTTTCAAGCGAATTTAAAATCCCCTTTAAAAATGGTCGCACATTCACTCCTTCCTCCAAATTATTCAAAATAAATCTCAATGGATACAGCAGAGCACTGGGATACGATTTTGCCAAATTTTCCACAATCACGTCCAAGCAGCACTCGGAATCCAATTTAATGTGACACAAAATCTGCTCAATCCAATTCAAAAATAGCCAATCAGGTACTTGTGACACCTCATTTTTAAATGTATCTGAAATTTTTTGTTCATTATGAAGATTTGGCAGCTGCAAAATTCGTACAAATAACTCTCGTGCCCGATAATGTCCGAGTCGCATCGATCTCAAGGTGTATTTTATGATGTCTTCTTGTAATGTGAGTTTATCATCTAAATTTAGGATTTCGAGGCAAGTGAATGCGAAATCTGCATATTTCATACAACAATCAGCCAGGTTTTGGACATCATTTGAAATTTCTGACTGATCAACGGCATTTTGCAAATATGAAATGACCTTGCGCTGGACATTGAATGCAGTGGGATTTTGCAGTCTGGTATACTGACGATATGTGGCGTGATTGTGATATGATTCCGGTGTGAACAATAAAATTTCACCAATTTCAGCTAAATTTACATTTGAATTTATCTTTAAATTGGAATGACTTGTCTCTGTTAACTCTTTGACTATATTAAGACTATTTTTAACGGTTTTTTGTAATTCATCTAATTTTTCCGTTACATTTCCATGATCTTTTGCGTATTTGATCTCCAATTGACATCTTAATAAACTTTTTTGCGTGTCATCTTTACTTGTAATTTCAATCCGTTTCAGCACATTTTTTGCAAATCCAAGATTTTCTTGTTTCAATGCGACATTGAACAAATTCACTTGTTGCTTGTTGATCGTTTCAAATAAGCTCTCTTCGAATTCAGCTAACTCTTCGTCCATGGTAAGATCAATTAATTTCCTCCAGAAAAATGTTCGATACATTATGATTGTGTCCCAAAAAACTGTTGAATCTCTGATCGATGGCAGTGTATGATTATAAAATTTAATCGTCCTCTCGAAAGTACGTTGATCAATTTTAGATGCAAGGAAAAATCTTTCAATAGTTGAAAACAATTCCGATATAATTCGAATTTTCTCCAGCTTATTAAATCGAAGTTTATCACTCAGCACATTCAAGTCAGACCACTCCAGTAAAATGCCACGAATGCTTTGATCCGATATCAGTCGAGCTTGATTGAAGTCCGTTTGGGCCACCATCAACATGATTAATTCTTCACTGAAGTTTTGACGTAAATGATTCCAGTATGGTGGGTTTTTTGTCCATTGCAGGAGATGTTCCAAGAATTCTGTGTTAGGATCGTAAATTTCTGATAAGATGAGACGAGTTTCAGCTGTCATGAGATTTGGTAAGATCACGTCTTGGTTGAAACCGGGCTCCCAAATCTAACAAAAAAAAAAAAATGAAAAATTTATGAAATAATTTTTTCATTGTAATTTGAGTGTGAAGTTATCGCAAAAACCAAATTTTGACGTTTCCATATGTGTATCGACACAAAATGTTTTGTCAAAGATCTTTCATATAAAAATTTTGACATTTCGAGAGTCTGTCATATGAAAATTTTGACATTTCGAAGGTCTGTCATATGAAAATTTGACATTTCAAGAGCCTGTCATATGAAAATCTTGACATTTCTGTATGTCATATGAAAATTTGACATTTCGAAGGTCTGTCATATGAAAATTTGACATTTTGAGAGTCTGTCATATGAAAATTTGACATTTCAAGAGCCTGTCATATAAAATTTGACATTTCGAGAGTCTGTCATATGAAAATTTTGAAATTTATCGACACAACATCTTTTGACAAAAGATCTGTCATGTAAAAATTTTGACGTTTCGAGGGTCTGTCATATGAAAATTTTGACATTTCGAAGGTCTGTCATATGAAAATTTTGACATTTCGAGAGTCTGTCATATGAAAATTTTGACATTTCGAAGGTCTGTCATATGAAAATTTTGACATTTCGAGAGTCTGTCATATGAAAATTTGACATTTCAAGAGCCTGTCATATAAAATTTGCCATTTCGAGTCTGTTATATGAAAATTTGGCATTTCAAGAGCCTGTCATATGAAAATTTGACATTTCGAAGGTCTGTAATATAAAATTTGACATTTCGAGTCTGTCATATAAAAATTTTGACATTATTGTTTGTGTATCTATAAAAAAAGGCTTCAATGCTTAAAAATATGTTGACTTGGGGTAAAAATGAAATCAGTGCAAACTTCACACTCATAAGTTCAATGAAAATAATCTGAAATTACCTTTTCATTTTGAGCTAAATATGGTGCAACATTCTGTTCTAGGGCATCCCAATCACTCAGTGACGCCAAACAATCATATCTGGATTGAAAACTGAAATCATATTCATATTTATCTTGATTAATTGCTTCCAAAATTTCCGTCCACAGCTCATCTGCCAGGTCAAACCTGTTTTCGGCCATCATTGAAATCGCCTTTGGTAATCTTCCATCAACTTGAATCTGATTTGCAAAAATACTATTTAGCATATCATGCTCTGACAGACATCGATACAAATCCGTTAACTGCATCCAATGTTCTTCGACACTCATATTCCCAGAAACACTTGAAATCAATGACGTGTCATCAGATTCACCATCAATCAAATTTAAACGTTCCTCCAGATACAAAATTCCCAGTGTAATGTTATTTGATGCTTTTGAAATGTTTTTTACCGTCTCTGGAAGCATCGTAAAGACAGATGCATTTACAATCGCAAAATCAAACAGCGTTGCAACAAAAGTCATGTCAACTGAATTATCGATCTTCAACAATATCCGACTAATTCCATTTGCGATGGTACTTTGGTGGATTGGCATTTCACGGGCTACTCCAATTTTAGATGTTATTTTAAATAATTCATTTAAAACTTGACGAGCGATATTCTTATCAAACTTCAGCAGGGCTTGCAATGGTAAGAGAATTGCAAGTGCATTGATATTCAAATCCGGGAAATCTCCGTCTCGGTAACGGCGATACAATGTAACACTCAATTGACGTTCCTTGGCAGCATTTTTATATTCTTGTTGTCTTTGATTTCGATATGAAATTGCTCGGATTGCCTTGTCACGTTGAATGTTTTGTGATTGTTTTGTGAAACGTTGACGTAAATGACTGTAATTCGATTGGGAATTTGCTGTCATCTGGGTTTCAAGTAAATTTGATCGACGTGTCAGCGTTTTGACTTGTGTTGGGACAACAAACGAGTCTTGTGTCACGATACTTTTACTGAAATCATCACGAACATTGAAGAAAAGACTTGGATCGATTGTGGGAGTGAAAGGAACTCCTTCAGGATGTTCTTGCGATGAATTTTGTGACATTTGAATACCCTCGATTTGTGTGCTAATCGTATGGAGTGTCTTTTTGAGGGCTTTCGTTTCAACAAAGAGCGGTAGTTTCGTGAAGGTCATCGAACGTCTCCAACTCGTGTCAATGAAACGTTCGACATGTTTCACATCCGGACCAGGAGTGTACTGAAAAAGCGGGAGCGCTGAATTGGGATCCGTTATAGCAGGATACAGCAAAAGGAGGGTAGCAGCCGTTAAAAAGTTACTCGAGTTCGACTTGTAAATATCACACAACAATTTTTCCAGTCTTTTATCCAAGGCGGCAGGTAATTGATTCGGATCCGACCAAAATTTAATCAATCTTTTATGTATTTCAACATCTGTATCGAGAATTCCTTCGACAAGGAAACTTCCTGTCGCTGTTAAAATATTTAAATCAATTTGACCAGCCAATTCCTTGTAAATGAACATGAGAATTTCATACACAATGTCCCTGATTTCAGATGAGGCGTCATCGATCAAAGTAGCCACCTCGTTATAAAGTGACTCCACTTCTTTTGGACTCACTAATGGCAAAGCTCGATTCACAATGTGCAGTGAAATCACCTTGAAATCAGGATTCCGGAGAAGTTGCTTCAAGTCAATGGTGCTCATGATTTCCTTATACAAGAAAATTTTATCGTAGTATTTCATGCCTGACAGGAACATTTCAAGGTATTTTAACTTGATGTTTCGAATTGAGACTGGAATTTTACTCAAAATCAGGTTGCTGAATGGTTCTAGAATGTAATCGCAGTATTTTTGAATTCCATAGAGAATGTCAGGTGCATTATTCCTGTCAAGATTAAGATCCTCTTTTAGTCTCCGGATGAGTTCGATGATGCGAGGATCTTCAAGGAAATCACTTAAATTGAGAAATAAAAATTAAATTGAATTTGAATTGAATTAAATGAATCAAATTTTACCTCTCAGACTTATCCTTAAACTCCTCTTTCAAGCACATTCCATATAATTGCGCTGCCGGTTGATAAATTGCAGCTGATTTATTATTCAGTGACATTTCAATTGCCTTAAAATAATCATTTTTATTTTCAGGTGTCCATGTGACCTTTCCAGTCGCCAAAATCACTGCATTCAAATGAATTCCATACAAATTTTCTTTTGACTCCTTGTCAAAGGTCCTGGAAATCGTTTCAAGTAACGTCTCATAAGGGATTTGAACGAATTCCTTCCAAATTTCAATTAAATTTTTGAGAATTTCCAGATTTACTTTTAAAATGTCACGTCGATCACTTTTTGAATGTTTCACCAAATATTCAATTAGCTTTGATGCCATTATTTTTTCTTCTTCCGATGTCAATTTGTAATTTTCACTCCATTCCAGCAAGAGCACACACAGATCAGTGATGAATGGGTTAATTGGTGAATTTTCACCCTCATCTACCAAGAACTTCATTAAAGCTCGATAAACTCTCGCGACATTCAATTTAAAAATATCCCGACAATTATCAATGACTTTCGCAATAAATCGCCTCACATTAATTTCCGGATGACTTTCCATCATTTTACACAAATTCTCGATCCAAGGCACGGTAAAATTAAAATTCGATATCTTTTTCTCGTACATGTGATGAATAATCGCACAAATATTTGCCATACACTCATGATCATTTATCATAATTTTCTCCAAAGCAATTTCCCCGAATTTCGATTTCACATTTTCACGTTGAGCTACTTCGGCAGCTGACCTCACCATTGTATTACTAAAATCCATTTTCAAGACATCCTGACTAAGGGAGCTTGCGTAAATGGAGGTTGTCATGTGGAAATGACGATTTTCTTTGATTCCAACGACTTTGCTGATATCTCGAATTGCGACAATGCGCTTACGGACAACGGGGTAATCTTCGATTTCTTGTGATGACATTTGATAGACATCGGAGCCAGATTTTATGAGATTTTTCCAGATTTGTTGGTTTTCGAAGAGGAATTTGTTGTAAACCATCGGGTTTGTTTGATGATTCGCTAAAATGGTGCAAAGGCAGTTAAAGGAAGCACACTGTGATTTTCTAAAATATTCCGAGTGATCAAGGTCAGTGTAAATGTTGATTTTCTTCAATTCATCACGACATGCAAAAATGGCTTCTAATGACGCTTTTTGACTTTTACTTGGATCATAGAGTGGCGATTCTGGACTTTCCAGGTATTCTTTTGTGCTTATTCCAAAAAATATTTCAAGTAATTGAAATCCCCCAATTTTGTCAACCAAATCATGGATTTGACCTTGACCATTTTTGATCAACTTCATTATTTTCGTGTAATTTTCTTTGTTGAAAAAAGATTTCACGACATTCTCTGGACTCGCCTTCAACATGACGAGAAAATATCGCTTCAAAACGGTCATACGAATTGGGAAATATCGATGACGTTCACAGAAAACCTTGAAGAGCATTTCAAGGTCTGATTTGAGTGTCTCACTTTCCTGACTTGTCGTGTATTTTTCGATTCCTTTCCTGATCTCATGTTCAATTGGATGATTTGGATCTGCTGCCGATGCTTTTATAAGGAACATCAAAATAACTGGAGAGCGTGTCGCTACAAGGGCATCCAATATGCCTTGAAAACACGCAATTAAACTCTCACGTTTGATGCTGCCTTCAGGGAAATCTGAACATTTTTGCGGAAAATACACTGAAAGTAAGTGATCAACTAAAGCACTCATTAAATCAGGCTGTGACTCGACTCGAGATTGACTTCCAGTGAAACATGGCAGGATGATCAAGGATTTTGTTTTAACATCCCATAAAATTTCATCTTTAGCCATCATTTCGATGAACCATTTTTGTATTTTCCCATCGCGATCAAGTTCGTACATTGGCTTTTCCGTGAAAATCATCATCACGTGCGTTATCATGTTGATGACATGTAACTCGTTATCAGGACATGCCCTTGCCATCTCAAATATTTTCTCCATTAACCTTAAAATCATGTGAATTAAATTTCCTTTAACGATTTTTCCCTCATCTGTGCTCAGCTTTCTGGTGAATTCACATAAGTCACATATGAATTTCAAATTTTGAACGAATTTTTCATTTTCATTGCAGTCAAACATCGTTTTGAGCACACTTTCAACATGGTTGCCAATGAATTCCATTAAAACGTTTTTGTATGTGATAAGGAAATGGTCACCGTATTTAATTTCATTGCCTTGCACTTTTAGTTCGGTGGCATTGAAAATGCATTCCATGATTTGAGGCAGTATTTGATCAGAGAGTAACACAATTTTAAGTAATATTGAGACAAATTCCCGTGTTTTTGGAGGTGGATTTGACGCGTAAAAGATTTCTCCAGATTTTTCATTGAAAGTGCTGCCCGATGATATCTTGATTGAATTGAAAATGAGCGTTAAAAGCTCTTCAAATAAATTTTTCGTTATTTCAGTTGAAATTGGATGCGTTGAAAGTGTGATATAAAGTCCCTTGGCCTTGAAATAGTGCTCAGACTCGAAAGTATCGAAATGAATGTTGTTCTTGAACGAGTTGATGAGGTAATTTAATGTTGAAATTTGATTCTGTAATAAAAAAATTCTGATTAAATTCAGAAAAAAAAGAAATTTGTGTGAAAATTGCACTGGAGCGATTTTTGACTGTTAAAAATTGCAGTGCTATCTTCACACTCGAATCAATTTAATCAAAAACTTACCTCTCTCAATCGATTCAACAGCGCTTCCTTCAATTCAAACGAAATCGTGTCACATCGTTTTACTTCAGTGAAGAAACTTACAGCACTTTTCCTTGCAAAATTCGTTTCCGAGTTTTCATGTAACGGAAAATCCACTTTATATGGCTCAAATATCATGAAATTCAGGATTTTCATAATAATTTGAAGGTTTTCAATGAAAAAACGTTCAAAAATGTTCGATTTCAATTGAATTTCCAATGTACTTTTAAATATTTCAACGATTTTTATGATTATGATCTGTTTTAATCTTTTTATGTATTCATTTTCATAAGTGCTTAAAGTTGAATTGAGCTCAGAGACAGAAACTGATGTCATTAAATTCAGGAAATCGTTAATTGCACTGAGAAAAACCGGTTGAAATACATTTTCAATTGAATCAAACAATTTTTTCTCGATAATCCAATGAATTCCATCTAATGCTGCTAAAAATACTTCAAACCATGATTTATTGAATTGTTTTTGTTGAAATTTCAATCCTTGTCCATGACCTTCAAGAAAAATTTCGAATATTTTTAAATTTTCATTTGAAATGAACTCGTGAATGGTGTTATTTGAAGGCCCTCCTACACATTTAGTGATGATGGAAAACATTTCAATACATTTGAGTCTGTAATTTCTTTGCGAAATCATCCCACATTGATCGAGCAACCACAAGGCGAGTGATTTTAAGCCAATTCCTTCACCGAAGGGTGCTGGAACTCTTCGATTCGGATCATTTTGATCAAAAATTTGCCTTTTCACTGCAAATACTTTCATGAAATTGTCCATCGCCATATTATTTTGATCCAATTCCGGTTTTTGATGATTGTTAATGTAAAAATTTTCTGTCATCATGTAACTGTTACAAAAGCAATAAAATGTGTCAAGCCACATCTCGGAAACGAGTCTCTCTTCATTCCGTGTAATGCGATAAAGGTTGTTAAATGTAAGAATCGCCGCTTTTCTCTTATTAATATTTGCATCGGTACTGAATAACTTCAATCGATCAAATAACGTCCTCAAATTTGATGGCATCGAAGCCTGTCTCTCTCTTGGAACATGTCGCAGTGACCAGGAAACAAATTCACGCAACAACTTTGCACTTAAATCCTGAATTGTATTGTTTCGCGGGTGTGACATTTGTTCCAAAAGTGAATCAATGAATGACTGAGTTCCTTCTAAATGGATATAATCTCGCATTGAGAGGTGGTGAACGATTTGATACAGCAATGGTTCGAACATTTCCTGAACAGTAGCGTCAGAATCACATCCGAGATGGATGATTTTCGATGAAAGTTTCACCCAAATCACACACGAAAGTTGATTTGTTCCAATTAAGTACAAGATTATTGTGTGGAGGAATTCACAGGCTGCTACTTTTGATTTGCGCTCTGATGAATTTAATGCTAGATATGTGATGCGTGGAATTAATGGATCAAGTTGAAAGACATTTGCTTGGATTTTGATGTCCAGGTAATTGTTAGGTGACCATTTGACTAATTCGAGCTTTTCCAGTTTTTGGCTAAGCAAAAATTGACATTCTTCTAATGAGAGTTTACCTGAAAAAAAATATAGAACGTAATCGTGAATTTTATTCATAAGCGCATTTTCATATTTCAAGGTCACCATTTTGAAATGGACTTGATTTCAGAAATTTCCACGATTTTTAACGAAATTTTATTTTTGTATAAAATTCTAGCACATTGAACGGATGGACAGACATTACAAGTGACCCACAAAATCGCATTTTTTACATAAACATAAAAATTACCTAAAAACACCACGATTCTCTTCTGAAATTTGAGCAACTCTGTCTCAGTTCCATCAACAATTTCATATTGTCTCCTCACATTTGTCCGTCCCCGCTTTGGTTTAATGATTTCAGTCTTGATTCGTGCTTGTGTCACATCAACCGAACTACTCATGAACGTTTCGAGGGATGGCATTACATGTCGCAGCAAATATTTCCTATCACTTTGATCTGAAATTTCTTCCACTAAATTGTCTAAGCTACTTAACGCCATCGATGCAATCCAAAGTAAGGGCAGACTTTTTCCAAAATCAAATGCAATTTCATATATCGATGGAATTTGTCGAACATATTTGACTAGAAGAGTGACTGGATTTACAAAAATCAATTTCAAGTAGGCCAATTCAAGCTCTCCCGTTGCTTGATCAACTCGTTGAAAGACATTTTTCAGGAAATTGTCTAAAATTGATTTCAAATCCAATAACTTTGGGTCATCAAGTTCCTTGAAAAAGTCGATTTCTTTCCCGATTTTAATGAAAATTTCCAGTAATTTAATGAATCCACTTACAAGAGGATATTCAGCGTTTTTTTGAATAAATTCCTTTATTGCATGGCCGATCCACGGACTCATGCAACTCTGTTTCATGGTAAATGACAATTCTGTTAGTAATTCAGTGTAAAAGTCCACTAAATTGACAAAAATGTGAAAATCTTGTGGTTTGACTGGAACTAAATCGATATTCGGATCACAAAAGTTAAATTCTTGATCGTGACCCTCATCGTCCTTGTACATGCGTTTCCTTGTATTGAAATTCAATTTGCTGATGATTTGAAACAAAGTTCGTAATAAAACCGTTAAAATTTTTTGTGAGATAACGCTCTGATTTTTAACTAATCCTTTCCACAATGGAAGATAAAATTTATATGTCACATTTTCTTTCCAATCCTGACCCTCACTCCATTCCGCGTCGTATGTCAAACATTTATCACATGACCACACAACACCTTGAAATACAATTTTATCAATAAAATCACTTAAAACACCTACACCCAATTTCTGTAGATTTTCCAGTGTGTGTAACAATGAGATGATCACCAAATTATGATGCGTTGAACTCAAATAATAGAAATCTCGCATTAATTGAACGATAATTTGCTCCAAGTAACTCAGCTGAACAGCGGTGAGTCCATTCATACTGGTGAGGATTTCAGACATGGAATGAATGTAATCAGGGAAATGTTCTAATTGTTTCTTTGACTTTGACGAGTCTTCCTTGTAATCAATGAATTTGATTCGTTGCAACACCAATGTCATGACTTCATTCAAAAATTGCTCCTCAAGCAGCGTGCAACAGGCTTTTGAGAGGGTTCCAAATCCTCTAATCGCGATTCTCGTATCATGAAACGTGGCGTTGGAGCTCTGCAATGTATGACGAAAATTTGTAACGATTTTTTGTAATAGAATTTTATCATCTTCGGAATTTCGAGTTCGAAATGACTGTGCTAACGATGAATGGAATGCATGGATGGCTTGAAGGCCGATTCGCTTATCGTCGTAATTTTCTGAATTGACCCAACCTCGAAGTGTGTCTTGCCAGAAAATTGAATGGGAAAAAATTTGTTCATTGAATAGGTGATGATGATACGTGAAAATGTTGAGGGCTTCTGTAATGAAATAAAATATTTTGAAATTCATTCAAAATTTGATGAAAAAATGTAAATTTTACTTCGTGATGCATCTTTTCCCTCCCCAGGTGTGTTGAGTGAGATCATTTTAATGTTGTCATATAATTTTCCTCTGAAATTTGCATCCAAATTAAATGAAAAATGGAGCAAATAGTCATTGAGGCCTTGAAATGCCCCTGATAAGAGTGTGTAGTTAAGCTAAAATTTGAATTTCCTTGAAAAACCCGTTACAATAAAAAATTCAAGTGTAATTTACATAATGCTGTTCCAATAATCGTACTTCAATTGTTTCAATGAACACATTCAAGATCAGTTTTTGGTATGTTTCGGTCACAGCATTTGAATACAGTTTCGTCACAGCTCCAAGGGTTTTCAATATTTCACGTCCATCTATATTTAAAAGAGATGAAATTGAAATTTTCAATTAAATTGAATAAAAAATGTTCCTTACAATAAACTTTTGTTCGTCTTGAATCATAACTGCTGAGTAATCGGTTCACAATTTCTGAAATTTTCGTCAGAGGAATTGCCTCAGTTTCAATTAATGCCAGCAAAATTCCAATTGACAATTCCTTCACCTTAGCAGACGAGGAACTGTGACTCATGAACACAAATGTGACAGGTAAAATTTCATCCTCATATTTATTTTTTCTCACTTCAGACGGGTAATTCCTGATCAGTTCAGTGTGGAGTGTCATCAATCTAATTACACATTTCTCAAAAATTTTACAGTAGCGTGACATGTTTTCGGAAATTTTTTTTAAAAAAGCCAGTGAACCATCTGGGTCTTGGAACAATTTTTGAAGAGCGTAACCTTGAAAATTCAATTAAAAGTTAAATTTGTTTCATTGAAATCTTTAGAAAAAAACTCACAAATTTCGGCACTCGATATCTGCTGTTTTAGACATGATTCAATGCTGTCAATTATTGTAGTAGCTTGAATTAAATTACAAATTTCAACACATTTAACAAAATCCTTTAATTTCCTTAAATCATCCATGATTTTTCATATTATTTGACTAAATTTCAATAATTTACTCCGGCAACTTGTTGATTATTTTTTTGTTTATTTACATTTCGCGGTTTTGTGATTGAATGAAATTCCTGTGCACATTTCACTTGATTCGAGTACCTTTTTTTACATCACTAAAAAATTTAATTCAACGAACAAAATTGAATTCTAATTCAAAAATCCGCCAAACGTCCATTTTAACAGTATAAAATTACATTCCTTTAAAGCTTTTCATTGTTTTTCTTTAAAATCCTGTTAAAGAAATTCATTCAAATATATTTCAATAGAAAAAAAAACCTTTTGTGATAAGTAAAACATCAAAAAAACAACAAAAACGCTTAAAAATGGCAATTAATTGGGATCGATTGAATATTGGTCGAATGGATCTTAATCATTCGGAAGGATTTTTCAGTAAATATCTTTTAATTTTATTTCAATTTAACTGTGAAAACATTAAATTTGTAATATTTATTTACAGATAAACGCCATTTAGAGCATGAACGCTTAGAGAATTTACTTGAAGGTATGAATTACAATGAAAATGAACTCCTTCTCTACTTAAATTGTATTTTTTTTAGTTCAATTGAACATAGGTAAAGAGAAGGAAAAGGATAATGAAAAAAACATTTCAAAGTCCAAGAAAGGAAACAAAGAAAATGTTTCATCCACTGCTGAGAACAACAAAAACGTTCAAAAACAGGTAGAAGCAACGGTCAAAAGGTATGACGTCATTTAATGTTGTAACGAAATTTTTATGTTTATAATTCAATAAATTGATTTTTAATTAGCATGCAAAAAGTTGTGAATGGCATGACATTGCGTTCACAAAAGCAAACAACAGTATTAACTACAGTTGCTGGAAGCCGTTTACTCAATTATGCGACAATTTATGAACAGCATAAAAAGGATTTGGCTGAGAAGAAAAAGCAAGAAGAGGAGAAGAAAATTGTTAAGCCATTTAAAGCACGTCCAGTTCCGAAGTGTATTAAAACGAAAACTGTGCCTCAACCTCAACCACAAACGAAACCCGTGAAAGCTGTGCCTTCAAAACCCAAACCAAATCCACCGGTGGCTTTCGTAGCACCAACTCGACGATCAAAACCCGTTGAAACCGTGACAATCCCAAAAACAAATGTAAATGCTGTTAAAGATAAGCCAAAACGTGCCATAGCCCCAAAAGTTCCAACTCGTAAACCGGTCACTGCCGCACCTCAAGTAAATAAGAAACCGAATCCCCCTTCAAAAGTTGAATCGAAACCTGAAGTCAAGAAATTCGTTGCAACTGTACCGAAATACCTCCACAAAGAGCCATTCAAAGTCCAGTTGGGGGAAAAGAAACGCCTCACTGAAGTAAAACCCTTTAAATTATCAATTGCAACTCGTATCAACGATCGTCAAAAATCCGATGAAGATCGTCGTAAAGTCGTCGAAGAACGAAACAAAAAACTCCTCGAAGAAAAGATGAAAAAAGAAATGGAAGAGATCAAAGTTTTGCGAAAACAACGAGAATTCCGTGCAAGTGTCAATCCCTTCAATAAAATATCGAAGGCCAAGACGACCAATGAAAAGCCAAAAGAGAATCAAACGCAAAATGTAAAAGTAACCGAAAATAATGATCAAAAACAAAATTAAATTTGTTACAATTAGAAATTTTACTCTGATGATTTGAATTTTAATCAATTTTATTTTAATTTGAATAAATTTTTTCTTTTAATCAATTTGATTTTGAAAAACAAATCCGTTTTTTTCCTTTAAATGGTTCCTTGGAACTTTCATTGAAAAAAATTACAAAATCTTTTAACGTTCAATTTCATTAAAAAAAAAACCGTTAAATTTAAGTAATATTTTAAGCGCGTTTGCAAGTTTCTATTTAATTATAGATTTTTGCTTCTGTGTCAACGGATACAAATTTAATGTCAATCAAATTAAAAATTGAGGAAAAAACTAAGAGCAGTGAAATGTCAATTTAAAAGACATTTCTGGATAAAATGGTCCCAAAATCGCATTTAATTCAAATTATTCTTTTTTAAATGTAACTGAAATCAGCTGTTTGCAACGTTATGAAATTCTTTTGTTGTTATTTGTGAATCGACATTCAAAAACAATTTTAAAATGTTTAAATTGAAGAAAATCAAATTTTAAATAAAATTTCATTGTAAAATATTGTTTTGAATCGTTAACTCACTTAAATGGACTTTCAATGAGAGTAAGCAACATTTTTTAAAAATAAATTTCATACTTTTGATGTTAAATTTTAATTTCCAGAAAAATTTATTAATTTTCCACATAATTTCCAAGCATCATCACATGAAAATGAGCGGCATCGCCAAATATTTTGGAACTTCTCCACAAAAACGGAAATTACCCGATTCTGCCAGTTCCACCACAGATCAATCACCTTCAAAGAAGACAGCGTTAGATTATTACAATGTAAAATACAATCCTAATAAAGCGAATTATCATCCAGTAAATGATGCATTCTGGTCTTATGGCGATAAAACTCCATATTTAGCTCTCATACGCACTTTTGAGCAAATCGAGCATGAAGGTGGACAAGGATCGAAAGGGAAAAAAATTGATACACTTTCGAATTATTATCGATCAGTGATTGCCCTCTCTAAAAGTGATTTAGTTGCCAGTATTTACATGTGTCTTAATATCCTCGCCCCAGCATATGAGGGCATTGAACTTGGAATCGCTGAAATAAAAATTACGGATGCTGTTGCTCAGGCCAGTGGCAGAAATGTGATTCAACTGAAAAATGATTTGAATTCAAGGAAGGAGATGAAAGGTGATTTAGGATTAGTCGCAGAAGAATCATTGAAAAGTCAGAAAAAATTACAACGGACAGATCCGCATACAATTGAAAGTGTTTTCACTGGATTCAAAGCAATCGCAAACGAATCATCTTTGGACAGTAAAGTTCGAATTGTGAAAAAACTCCTTTTAGGGTGTCAATATCCAGGTGAAGCAAAATTTCTAGTGAGATCTCTTTTAGGGAAATTACGCATACAATTAGCTGAAGCTTCAGTGCTGGAAGCCCTTGCACAAGCATGTGTCATGACACCACCCCATTTGAAAAGTTACCAAAAAGAGTCTGATTTGAATGTGAAAACCTCTAAAGATAAATTGAAGAAGGCAATTATGACGATTAAGTCAACTTACAGTCGATGTCCAAGTTTTGAAAAAATAATTGAAGTGCTTTACAGTGATGGCATCGATCATCTCGAGAAAAAATGTGAAATGTATCCAGGAATTCCAATCAAAGCCATGTTAGCAAAGCCCACTAACGGGATATCAGCCATTTTTGATCGTTTCGAGGGCATCGATTTCACATGTGAATGGAAGTATGACGGTGAACGTGCGCAAATCCACATCAGCGAATGTGGACGGATTTCAATTTACAGTAGAAATAATGAAAATAGTACAAATAAATTTCCTGATATCATATCCCGAGTGAAACATGTCGTGAAAAAACCTGATGTGGCATCTTGCATCCTGGATTGTGAGGTTGTTGCATATGATACACAAACAAAGAAAATCCTTCCATTTCAAAGTCTGAGTACGCGAAAAAGGAAAGATGTCGATCATAAGAGTATCAAAGTTCAAGTTTGTGTTTTCATGTTTGACGTTTTGTACCTCAATGGACGATCCCTGATCAAAGAACCGTTTTTGGTGAGGAGACATTTGCTGTACGATTATTTCAATGAGGTTGAAGGTCATTGGAAATTTGCTAATAAACTTGATACGAACAGCATGGAGCAAGTTCAATCATTTTTGGATGAGGCAATCGAAGGTATGCTCTTAAAACCAATTGAATTTTTTTAACGGTTAAAATTATTTTTGATTATTTTTTTTCAGGTAACTGCGAAGGATTGATGATAAAAACACTGAAACAAGATGCAACATATGAAATTGCAAAACGCTCAAAAAATTGGCTTAAATTGAAAAAAGATTATTTGAATAACGTTGGTGATTCCCTTGATTTAGTTGTCGTAGGTGGATATCATGGACGTGGTCGTCGAAGTGGCACATTCGGAGCCTTCCTCTTAGCGTGTTACGACAACAAAAATGATCGATTTCAGACGATTTGCAAAATAGGGACAGGATTCAGTGACGATGACTTGAGCCAACATTCAACGTTTTTCAGTAAACATATCATTGATAATCCGTTGAAATACAATTATCAATTTGCCGGGGAAAGTAATGCCCCCGATGTTTGGTTCGAGCCGATCAAAGTGTGGGAAGTGAGATGTGCTGATTTTTCGATAAGTCCAATTTATAAAGCCGCGGTTGGGTTGTTAGATCAAAGTAAAGGACTTTCATTGAGATTTCCGAGATTTATTCGCGAGAGGGACGATAAAAATATTCATGATGCAACGAAAGCGAAACAGGTAGCTGAAATGTATCAAAATCAAGCGCAGATTAGGAATCAAAATAAGGTTGAAGATGATGACGATGATGCTTAATTTAAAAAAAAAATTGTTTTTTTTTGTTTATAAACGAGTTAATATTTAATATTAAAAGTAAAAAAACTGTTTTCCTTGAAATTAATCTAAGCTAAGCCGTCGAAAACTGCCGACCATCCCACTTCCAATCTTACTACTGCTATTATTTAAATACCAGTCATTGTTCATGTGCTTCGGCAGTTCAATTCTCATATCGCCAAGTTCCCGAATGACCTCTCTCCGACTTTTCATTTTCTTGACAAATTGTTGTAAGACATCTGATAATTCCTGTTTACCACCAAATTCCTTTGGTAAAATACTCAAATCCATAACTTTTTTCAGGTCTTTGAAATTTTTGTACGAATGAACTCGCTTTTTGAGTTTTGGTGTCATCAGACTCATGACCACTTCATAAAATGGCTTGTAATATTTTGACATATTTATGAAATTTAATTTTGCGAGACGAATTGGAATGGCATGTCTCACAATGCGGCCAAAATTTGAAAAATCAATTAAACTGAACATGGCTAGGCGTTTCATATCAAATCCTGTGAAATTTATACAAACATTTACTCCAGCAATTTGTGTTTCATGATCTTCAAAGAATATGTGATAGACTAGGACTTGTAATCTGTAAAATTCTTGTGAACAAAATTTATCCAAATTCATGTTTTTTAAATTATAAATTATTATTTGACATCCATCTTCATCTCGGTCAGGTAACGGTATCAAAACACCATCCATAAAAAAATCAAGTAAAAGTTGGTCATCCACCGAGATTTTTTCAAACCATCGTGGATACAATCGAAAAACTGACAAATATTCCTTTAATATGCTGTATGCTAAACTTATGTTATATTTTTTGGTTCTCATGAATTTCAATAAAAATGTTGAATCCAATCGACAATTCTTAATATTAGGATCCTTTGTAATCCATTCGCGAAATTGTTCAAGTGCTTGTGTACGAATATTCTCATCTTCGCGTAAATAGTTCAATGCAATGTGTTGAAATATTGGTGCAAGTTCACTAGTATTCTCTGAATTTTCTTGCATTGTCATGGATTTTGTTTTCATTGTATTTTCTTTCTTATTTTATTTTTATTATTTTATTTTTATGTCCTTTCACTTTGAACGATCACAGAATACTGACTTAATTTTAAAACTGTAAATCCAGCTTTATTCAAGAACTTTTTGAATTACGTCTTGACTCGTGGAAAAATTGGATACAAGTGACGTTAGTTTGTGTTAAAAAATTGCGAGGAAGTGTATTAATTTTGCAAAATCATACTGAAATAACAAAAATCTTCAATTTTAAAACAGGTATTTGCCAAAAAAATATTCCAAAATATTAAACTGGTTTAACATTTGAATGAATAATAAAAAATTCAGGTTTAGATATATGTGAAAATAAAAATTTGAATATTTTATTATTATTATTTAGGCTGAAAAATACATAAACATTTTTTTTGCTGTTATGTAAAATTGGCGACAATAGTTTGCGATGAATAGTGCGAAAAAGTGCATTTTTGGAATTGAGGTCCATACGCTTCAATTACTGTCCACATCAGGTTATATGCAAATTTCCCTTATTTGGAAAAATTAATCATTTTTTCATAGGAAACTCTTGAGTCTTGAAACAATAAAATGACTTCTGACCTCATGTTCAACGAAAGGTTCTGAGGCCTGGATATCGTTTGACTAAAAATTTGTCTCAACATGGTATAAAATCCTTGTCTAAACCTTTTGAAATATTCAGAACTTATAATAGCTATTTGTCGTTAAAGAATGAGAGTGCAAAATCCCTTACATGACCTTTCCGATATGAAAATCAACGAATAAGTCGTAACAAATACATATTCACAAACAAACATCTCACAACGAACAAACCTTTAAAATACATGTCGAACAGATCTATTTGCGCAAAAAATTATGATTGACACTAGTAAACAAACATTAATATTAGAAAGTGTTGTAATTTGATTAAGTAAGTTAAAATAAATTTAAATTAACTAAATCGCATATTGAAGTGGGTCAACAGCTGGTTTACTAACAAAACTGAATATGTATCATATTGTGGTGTAAAATCGGATTCCATGGACATAAAATTATCCAAAATTGGCTATGACGACCTTGTATGTGTGTCTTAAATGCAATATAGGAGAGTATTATCGACGAAACATTGTTCAAAATGGTGAATTTCTTCAACAGAAATAGGAAAAATCTCCAGGACCAGGTTTATGCTGATTAAATGCAAGATAGGGTCCTCTTGCCTCGAAAGTTGCTTTTGGCAATCGAACGAAGCTGAAACGCTTATTATAGATCATTTTCTACTAACATCGACTTGCTACAGATAACCAAATATAAAAAAAGTTATCTTTGCTATTTAAAGAAACTTAGTCACAATAGTGCAAATTTTTCAAAACACACTTGGAAAAAAATAAAACAGGACGGTCAGTCTAGAACAAAAAAAGTTGAAAAACGACTTGTATATTTGTCATAAAAATCCAAGAAAACAGTTTTTTCCGTACATAACGCAGATTATATTTTAGTTTAAGTAAGTTAGTTTTGTAGTTAAACCCAAAATAAACAAAATGATTTTGAAAAGCGCCCTCCACCTCAAACTGTATATAATTTTATTGATGATATAACCGGTAGAAGGTTACTCAAAAATTGAATTTGGTCAAAAATAGAAAAATAAGTGTCTGTTACAACTTGTGATGCACATAAATTTACATAAAAACATTTTATGTTAAAAAGTAAATAGGAAATGATTCAGTTCAATGTCAGACATTTTTGATTAAATCAATTTTACTTTATTCAAGAAATTTTTTTTTACATTGGTTTATTTGGGTTTGGTTTTTACGTTAAATTTTAATCTAATTCTAATTTTCTAAAACTTCCAGTAATTCCTGCATCTATTGTCTGGTTTTTATCAAGTTGATACCATTCACTTTTCATATGTTTCGGGACTTCAATGTACATGTCATTCAATGATGCTATCAAGTTTCGTCTTGTTTCCATTTTTTTAATAAATTCAGTTGAAAGTACCTTTAAATCTTTTTCACCTCCATATTCACTGGGAAATATTTTGCTGATACCAGTTGTGTGAGATTCCTTGAAATCTTGTACGCAATTGAAAAATTTAATCCTACGTCTCAATTTTGGTGATAGCATCATCATACAAATCTCGTAAAATGGCTGTAAAAGCCATGACATGTGCAAAACATCTGCTTTACAGATCCTGACACCAGCCATATCCTTTACACCCATAGCACTATTTTTGAATTCAAGTAAATCAAACATAGTAACATGTCGCATTGTAAATCCAGCAAAATCAACCAAGTATGAAAAACCAGAAATTTGCGTTTCTTCATCCTCGAATAAGACATGATACACTAATGCTTGAAGGCGATAGATGTCTTTTGCTGTATGAATATCAGGATCTATAGCACCTAAGCGATAGAGGATGATTTGACGACCTTCTTCATCGCGATCTGGTAATGGTACCATTACACCAGAAGATATCAGCTGAATCAAAGGTGCTTCATCTACAGATAAATTTGATGTCCATTTCGAATAAAGTTGAAATCCTGTGAGATACTTTTTAATGGAGGCATATGCTGCTGGGACGTTAAATTTCTTGAGACGCAAAAACCGTAAAAGAAAAACTGCATCAGTTCGACATCGTTTGATAGACAAATCTTTTTCAATCCATTCTTTGAGTTGCGTGAGCGATTGTGATCGGATGTTGTCACTTTCATGTAAATGATTAAAAGCAAAATTCTTGTATGACGATTCCAGTGTAAATTTATAGGAATTTTCCTCGATTTTATGTCTCATTTTTGCACTGTGACTAATTTAAATTAGAAAAAAAATGGAAAACCAACCTGCGTCAGTGAAGGATCAACTTAAAATGTTTCATTATCACAAAAAATTCGCATAAATTCGCAAGGAAGACAAAAAGTAATTTGGCAAAGAACTGGATATTCAGATCAACAGGTTTTTCATCTTCTTCCATTCTATTCAATTTGCTAATTTTTATGAATAGAAATACGATTATAATAATTATTTTTAGTATTCTTTACCTGTTTTGTGTGCATGTGTGTGCTCGCGTGTGTATATAATTTTATTACCTTTGAATGGAACGTGATTCCGTATTCATAAAAATTTAAAAACTTGAATTTTGA
>LN483825.1:0-90437 GCA_900002565.1 Culicoides sonorensis
CATCCAAAGCCAATTCATATAATTTCAATTCAGCTCGTGAAACTCCTCGTCGGTAGAGTGCTTTTACATTACTTTCATCAATTTTTAAAGCCTCATTGCAAGCACAAATTGCGTCAGAATAATTTTCCAACTTTAACTGCACGGCACCGAGATTTAGACTGTTGTATAAGTGGAATAGTTTCAATTGGTCTTTTTCTTTGGCAAGATTTGTTCGGTCTTGGAAGTAATTATAATAGCGAACAGCTTTTTTGTATTTTCGAGCTGCTTCAACAAACCGACGCTCTTTGTAGAAAAAATTCCCTGCATCTTTTATACATTCCAAATGTTTAATCATTTCTTTAATAAAAAAATCAGCTTCCCATTGTATCCAATCACGTGGGAATGGTGGCAATTTATCTTCTGTTTCATCATTATCCCCGACTTCAAAATCTTCACCTTGAAGAATCTCACCACAATTAGATACAATCATATCCTTTGTAGGTTTGCCTTCTTCAGTTGAAAATTTTTCCATTTCCGTTAAACATCCCAAACCTCGAATAACATATCCAACTACTGTATTTGTTTCGTTTAAATGAAAACAATCTACGGCACAAATATAAAATTGTGAATTATTTGTGTCCGGTTTTCCGAAGTTAGCCATTCCAACTGCTCCTTCAGAATGCTGTAAATCATTTGGTTCAGATTGAAAAGTCTTTCCATAAATACTTTCCCCGGAAGTTCCATTATTTTTTACAATGTCTCCACCTTGAACCATAAACAGCTTTTTTACTGTATGAAATCTTGTGTATTTGTAAGATAATGTTGCATTTGTTCCCTGACCCTTTTCTCCGGTACATAGGCATCTAAAATTTTCTGCTGCCAGAGGAACTTGGTCTTTTCTTAATTCTATGATAATTTTCCCAACTACAAAAGTAAACAAAACCAATGTTATTGTTTCTAAGATAAAAAAAAAATATTATTTTACCTTTTTCTTCCCCTACTTGAATTTCCAAAAATACAACAGGATTTTTGAAGTCAGGTACTTTCAAGTGCATCATAACTATATTAAAATATCAGTTTTAAATTATTTTTATTCATTTATATTTGTTTGAAATTTTTTAATGATTGTAAATGACCGTATGTAGTAGATTTTTGTTTTGACATTAAGGAGCATTAAAATGTTGGTATGTCATTTTTTGATAACGCACATAAAATAATAATTTTGCAATTCTTTCACTTAGTATAATCATTTTTATTAAACATTATTTTATACAATTGAAAAAAGACAAATCACGAAAGTTTAATCCAAGTTTATCGTACTGAAAAGTCTTATCATAAGAGGTGAGAAGTTTTATTAGAAGAGCATTTACCAAACACACATTTTAATTTGATTGAAGAATAAGAAAGTAAAAAGTAATAAAAAAACAAAATTATACATTCATTGAATTTTTTATTGTATTTATTTGTTGAAACTTATTTGAAAGTTTATTCATTCTCTTGAGAGCGAAGTCTTCCTGCAGCATTTGAAACTTTAATGTTTAATTGTTTAGCCCGTTCAACAATTTCCTTTCGTTTTACTGATGACACTCCATGGGCAATTTCAGCACAATAAATACGGTTTTGCATCATCAAGATTTCTAATTCACGAACATTGTGTACTAAAAACTTCTTGAAACCGTTGGGCAACATAAAACGAGTCTTTTTGTTTGATCCATAACCAATATTTGGCATCAAATATTGACCCTTGAAGCGGCGACGAACTCGATTGTCAATACCTTTTGGCTTACGCCAGTTGGGTGCCAATTTATCATAGCGATCAGATTGATGACGGATAAACTTTTTGGTTCGTTTTTTAACAATTTTGGGTTTGTATGCTGGACGAATGGCCATCTTGTCTGTAATACAAATGATTAAAATTTAAAAAAAAATTAAAGTAACTTAAATTTCAATATAAAAATTTTCAAAGTTGTCATGGAACTGTGTATATATGAAACATAATTTGTATCCACGTGTAGTCAAAACAGCATTAGATTTTCAAAAATATTTAAGTTAATGTGAGTCAAACAGTTCCACTATCACTTGTCATTTAAAGTTCATCATGTTTTGTGTAAAATTGTCATAAATTTCACTTAAAAATTTATTTAAATAAGTATAATTACTTTGTTTTAAATTACTCCTTTGAAGATGGAATAAAAGCCAAAAAGAAAAGGAATGTCAACCAGTTGACAGCTGGAATCACGGTTTTCAGTCGTTAGCATAAAATAGCGGTTTTAGTATGTGAACCCATTTTTGACGTGTTTACATTTTTATCGATGTTTTTGTTTTAATTAACCTATTAAAGTCACAAAATGAGGTCTAAAAAATATAACAATGAATTAGTCGTTTTATAAAAAGAGTGTTTGATAATATTAATATTATCATAAGAGATTCCATTATTTAAATTACTATATTTAATAATGGTAAATAATTGATTAGAAACCGGTACAACTTTTATAAAAAACGACACCTCTAATGTCTTATTGTTTTTGACGTTGTCCTGTGGACTTATAGATTTTATAAGTCAAGACCATGAATTGAAACAATTGTTTTTTTCTCTTTTTAAGCCTAACATTCCTTTTTATTTCCAAAAATGGAAATTGCAAAATCAATATTTGGTAGTAGAGATCATGAAGGATATGTCGGAAGAGAGCAATATCAAGTACGTAATTTTTGAACTTCAATATGTTATTTTACTTCCTACACAATTGATTTTTAAAGAAAACTTTACAACATCAAGAGTCAGATGAAGTTGCTATTCCTGAGTTGGCAGATATTTTATCAATGAACAATCCAAGTGTAACAGCAGGCCCCTTTTCAGCTATTGTTTCATCCATGGTTCCACAAGATATTGTATCAAAATTAGAGAAAGAAGAACAATCCACAAATCCTAATGAACAACCAGATTTCTGCTATGATGAATTTGGTTTCAGAATTGAAGAAGAAGATGGACCTGAACAGAATTCAAATAAACTTTTAAGTACACAATTCGTTGAAAATGAGGAACATAGACAACAATGGATTGCTTACTTAGAGTTTTCACAAAACAAAGAAGCTTCAGAGTTAACGTGGGAAAACATAGATGTTATTTTGCCACGTACTGAAAAACTGAGAAATATGGTAATAAACAAAGGAATTCCACATAGTCTGAGAAGTCAGGTAATCTAGTCCGTAAATAATCTTTACTAATCAAAAATTTAATTTGTTTTTATTTTCAGCTGTGGCTTCGTTTAAGTAATGCCTTGCAGAAAAAAATTAAAAGTGATACTTCGTATGAGGATATACTTAAAACAGCAAACAATGACTCGTTAATGACTTCTAAGCAAATAGAACGAGATTTATTAAGAATTCTCCCAACAAATGCATGTTTTCGAACGTCTAATGGAACAGGAGTATCACGTTTGCGAAGAATTTTAAGAGCTCTAGCTTGGCTTTATACTGACATTGGATATTGCCAAGGAACAGGTGTAATTGTAGCGTCTCTATTGTTGATTATGGAAGAAGAAGATGTATTCTGGATGATGACAGCAATTATTGAGGATATACTGCCTGCATCATATTATTCTTCAACTCTTATTGGAGTTCAAGCTGACCAAAAGGTTTTACAAACATTAATTGCTAATTACCTTATGGATGTCCACACAGTTCTTGCTGAAAACGAAATTGAGCTAAGTTTAATTACTCTCAATTGGTTTTTAACAATCTTTTCAAATGTTGTGAATATGAAGATTTTACTAAGGTAAAGTAATAACTTCTAAAAAAGACCAAGTTAAATGTTATAATTTTTTATAATTGCAGAATATGGGATTGGTTTTTCCTAGATGGTTCTATAATTCTTTTCCAACTTACGCTGGGACTTTTAAAGATAAAAGAAGAACATTTAAAGAGTCTTGAAAATTCTGCTCAAATTTTCAATGCTCTTTCTGACATTCCAGGAGAAATAGATGATGTTGAACATTTGTTTCGGGTAGCAATGGAAGTTGGTGGCTCACTAACATCTATTGTGATTGAAACACATCGTCGACGACATTTGGCCTATTTAATGGTAGACCAAGGAGGTCTGATAGGAAATCCGGAAAATGCAAGCAACTTACCAAAACAAAAATTAGCTAAGCGCCAACTTAAAAAGGGAAAATCAAGTATTTGGCAATTGTTTGGTGCTGAAACAACCTGTGATGATGATGTCAAGTCCAAAAATATTAAAACAACAGAACTCTTAGTTGATTTACGAGAAGCAATCCTAAAAGTATGTCGTCATTTCATCACTATTGAACCCAAGTTGAGTACCTGTATCAAAACAACTGCTGATTATTCCCTTGAAAGCCATCGAGGGGATCACGAGAATTATATTAATGTGTCACGAAACAGAAAACGACGAGCAAAAGCTTTATTAGATTTTGAACGGCATGATGATGACGAACTAGGTTTTCGTAAAAATGATATTATTACAATAATATCTCAAAAAGACGAGCATTGTTGGATCGGAGAACTAAATGGTTTAAAAGGTTGGTTTCCTGCAAAGTTTGTAGAGTTATTAGATGAAAGAAGTAAACAATATAGTTGTGCTGGTGACGATGGTATATCTGAAACAATTCAAGATCTCATCCGGGGAACCTTGTGTCCTAGTATAAAACAAATTTTTGAACATGGTATGAAAAGACCTTCTTTCTTAGGTGGGCCTTGTCATCCTTGGCTCTTTATTGAAGAAGCAGCTACACGTGAAGTTGAAAAAGACTTTGACTCAGTCTACAGTAGACTTGTTCTCTGTAAAACTTATCGTTTAGATGAAGATGGTAAAGTGTTAACCCCCGAAGAATTATTATATCGATCAGTACAAGCCATAAATCAAACACATGATAATGCACATGCACAAATGGATGTAAAGCTACGATCTCTGGTTTGTCTTGGTTTAAATGAGCAAGTTCTACATTTATGGATAGAATGTTTGTGTAATTGTGTTGATGTAGTTGCACGATGGTATGAACCATGGAGCTTTATCTCATCACCTGGCTGGGTAATATAACGAAATATTAAATATAAGCGCTGTAAAATTCTTTTTTTTCAGGTACAAATTAAATGCGAAATAAGATTATTATCCCAATTTGCTTTCAACTTGAGCGCTGATTGGGAACTGCCTCCTGCTAAGGATACATCTAATGCCCCTTTAAAAGATGGCGTACGAGAGGTATTTTTTTTGGTTAGTGATAAAGAGTTTTATAACCTTTTTATAAAACTATATTTTCAGATAATTATAAAACATCATCTTTTTTCTTGGGATTTATAACTAAAATAAACTTTCATGTTTGTGATTGTTTGTGTATCTTTCAAATTAATTGTGCTAAAGCTTATTTTTTGCTATAAAAGCAGGAGGAAACCTATTTGGGTTATTAATGTTATTATTATTATTGTATGTATGTATTATTCAAGATAAAATTATAATATATTATTAAAAAAAATACAAATAGTTAAACCTATTATATTCCTTCTTAACTGCCAACCAGCCCCAAATAGTCATCCATCAAGGTTCCGATTGCAAACTTTAAATATATATTCATTAGTTACTTATTTAAAGCATTATTTAATTACTTACAATTCCCGTTGCGTCTACTCTTGTGCCCACAATTTTAAGTCTTATTTTGTCTTCGGCTGTTATAACTACATCTTCATCTTGACTTTTATAACACGGTGGATTCCCATTTGGACAAAATTGCATATCGGCGGGAATTGACTGAAAATTTGTTCAGTTATATTTAAAATTATAAAAAAGAGTTAGGATCAATTATTTTTTTATTTACATGATGTGAGATAAAACAGGACAATGGGCCTATTTCGGCAAACATTCCCACTTTATTTAGTTGTGTGACAACAGCATCAAGTACTTCTCCTTTAAATGGTCGAAATACAATAGCCTTATATTTTACTGGATAAACCACAAATCCCTGACCTGGTTGAATAATTCCGGCACCGATATCGTCAATTGTAGTCACTGCAATAACAAAACCATATTTTCCGGTGCATGTACCTTCAACTTCTGTATACAATTTTTGACGAACTGTGTCTAGTAAAGATGGTCCAAAATATCGAGGATGCAATAAAATTTCATGTTCTAAACTTATCTATAAAATAAATAGATTAGAATTTTATCACTTACATAATTTAAATTTCATATTTACGTGATAAAACATTCTATTAAATTTTGTTTCTGGTTATTAAACAGTTTATGTTGATGCTCTTTTGACAGACCAATCTTTGCAATTGTAGCTGACAAATACTTAAAAAAACACAAAATGGTAACCCTATTTTTCTTCATTATGTTAGGGTATCGTTCATTCATTATGCCAATCACTATACTTTTATTATTGAGATCTCTTTACCTTGATTATCATTTCAATTTTACTATACATAGCAAATAAAATTGATATTCATATTTCACTTTTTGAATACATTTTAGATTACATAATTGTTTATGTCAATGAATATTAGTTATAAATTTTTTTATTATATTACTGTAGAAAATGTTAAGTGAATAACGCCATTGCAGTCAATAGTTATAACTTAAACAAAAAAAATAAATTTTTGATTTAAGTGCACTCTAGAAATATTAAGATTTTTAGATTCAAGCTTACAATATCATCCAAAAGTATCAAAAAGGTAGAATTTAAAAACTTCGTAGAGAAGAATCTTGTAAAAAAATTACTAAATTAAGAAACTGCGTCTTTTTCACATTTTTTCTTATATTTTTACAATTACTTTCACAAATCATACAATCAATTTTAATTCACAAATTGCAATTAATTTAATGATCATTACTGCTTTTTTTATTTTTCTGAGTACAAGTTGAAAATTTTATTAATAGTAAATAAAAAGTGTTTGTCTCAATAAATATTTTTTTCAGTTTATCAAAGCCAAAAAGGCAAAACGGATTTAACGAAATAAATGTGGAATAACTGTGAATAAATGATAAGGGTAGTAAATATGAGAAATAAAGGTGGGTTGCATTGACCTTCGATAATGATTCATTTGAGAAAACATAAAAAAATATTTTTTTAGAGTGGACTTGCTGTTTTGGCCTTCATGTTAGAACGGCTACTATATTGATTGGAGTTTGGCATCTGGTGAGTTAATTCCCGTAAAATATATTTTGAATTTTGATTCATAAAATAATAATTTTTACCATGTTTGCGATTTGTGTGAAGTTCAGAAAACAAACTTTATATAGATGTATATTTAATTAAAAGTAGAATAATTGGTGCTAGATAAATGTTCTCATAATATGCGTCATTAACTAGATATAAATGTGTATATGAATCATTTTTGTGTACAGTACTTAAATATAATAATAAAATAAAGTAATTTGGTATTGCTCCTCATTTTCAATACAACATTTTTTTATTGCAGTTTTTGAACGTGTTGGCCTTGGGCTTCTTAGCTGTGATCGTACGTAATCCAGATATGCTAAATGACCTACAAAATAATTATGATGACCCTTTTGAGGCAATTGAACCTCCTTTACCGACCCCACTAAGTGTTGATCGTCGGCAGCAATATGCGTATCGTGATCATAGTTTAAACTATCGTAAGTTTTCCAACTTTATTTTTGGGAGTTTATTCATTTTTTTTTTTTTTTGCTTAGATAATATTGATATGAGCGGATTGGTATGCTTGTGTATGATTGCTATTACTCTAATGTTAATTTATGGAACAATTAAGGGGAAACCTTCCCATTTGCTCCCATTCTTTTGCCTTCAATTATTTGACTTTGCCATTACTACTTTGACTGCTGCAGGATATTTGTGTTACATAAGATCGGTATGTTCATGGCTCTTTTTTTACATTCTAAGCATGAAAAATATTGTTATCGACTTTTTATATTAGATTCATCGAGTTATTGCTGAAAGTCACCGTTTGCCATGGCGTGAAGAATTATTAAAGTTAAGTCCACAAACTCTCAGTATTGTGGTTTTGCTTAGTTTCATCATTATTGTATTTCTCAAGGCATATGCAATTGGTATTATTTGGCGATGTTATAAATTTTTGACTATGAGACAACATAATTTACGATCAATGCTACCATATATTATACCTGACGTTAGTAATTTACGACAAGATCGTGATTACAATTCATTATTACCAGATTATGAAGAAGCTTTAAAACAAGTTCCACCTCCAAGTTATTCGGTCGCAGTTGCAAATGGATATGGTGCCACTGTTATTTTGCCTCCGGACAATGTTGCATCATCGTCACAAAATGGAGTTGAAACAGATCTTACTCCACCACCAGCCTATTCAAGTTTACAAAGAACAAGTGATATTGTTGAAGAGCCAAAACTGGAAACAAGAATGAATGAATTAACTCACACAGATCAATCAGCAACTGCTGAGATACAAACTAATTCAGATAATAAAAAGAATGAAAATTAAATTTGCAATGAATGAATTCAATGAATTAATCATAAATATTTCTTGAACTATTCCATTGTAAAAGAATAAATATAATAGCTAAATTGTAATTTCAAATATTGTTGCAATTTATTAAAAATGTATTATAGAGTCATGTAGGAAATAACACATGCAAACTATTTTAAACAAAGAATAAGAAAATGCTAAATTGTATCGCTTTCAAAAGTGAAACTCAAAATATGATGGTTATTTTTTTTTATAATTTTTTTTGGACTATTTTTATTTATTTGTTGATTTTTGAAGTGTTCTGAATACGACTTAGAATAATATGTTAATTTTTTAAAGATTCAAGAATATAAATTATTCACAATCGTCGTTTGTGACCCTTGTGAAAGTTAATAAGCTAATTTTATTTAAATTAAATATACATATTCCCCGAGTATATATATTCCAATGGGCGAGGAACGCAAAATTATTTTGAGACTTGTGATGCTCTTTCGGAAATTATATATTTGTGAATGAGATCATTAGCAATTATAATAATTTATAATATGATTTTTAAATAGAAACTGGATTTCATACATCTTATTACGAAATTAATGGAGAAATAAAAAGACAAACTATCATGTGAGTTTACTTTACTTAATATAACTGTTTTTTTTTGTATATCTCTTTAAAACTATCTTTGCTTCAATGAATTTAATGAAGTTCGAGATTCACGATAACAGCTAATGCTCGATTGTGGATATGAATTTGAGATGAATAAATAATTAATAAAAAATTTTTAAAAATATGAAAATCAAATAAACTAAATATTTTCTGTAACTATGAATAAAAGAAAGGAAAATCATAAATTTCCTTAAATTAATTTTAATGAATAATAACATTACTAAATAAAGTTCAATTAAATTACAAATTATAATATGCTTGATTCAAATTATTTAAGTTTAATTCTGTATATTTCAATTATTGTCATACATTTTCAGAATTTATATTATTTGAAATGAGTAGAAGAAGAAAAGGATTTTTTTATTTGCTTCTGTTTGTTGAATTAGTTTTGAAAGACGCTGAAAATTTATCGATATCGACGTTCTCATCATTCAAATATGCATTAATGAAATTTATTTGAAGAATTCGTACACCTGCTTCTTTTAATCTTTTTATGTCTCTTTCAGTTAAAGGTTCTGATTTAGAATCAATGAAACAATGAGTTGCATCTAAAGCTTCTTGATTATTGTAATATGGTGGCCTATATAAAAAGAAAATTAGTTAGATAATTTTTTTTTCATCAATTGAAATGAACTTACGATACTTCTAAAACAGTTCCATTACCGGCATCTATGATACGTTTAAATGCATCTCGCTTCATTACATGAAGTATTACTCTAAATCTATCAAACGCACCATTCCAGCCTTGCGATGTTATTTTAATTCTCCAATTATAGCAAGCTTCACTCAAAGTTCTTTCTGCTTCTGATAAATTTGTGGGTTTATGTTTGCAATTTGGATTTCCCCATTCATATTCCTCTTGCTGAAAACGATTTTTTGATTGCTTTTAATTCTATTACAAGTTGTAGATAATGATTAGTTCACACTAATTTTTTTCCATATTTTTCTTAAAATATTTTAAGATGATTTAACGATTTTTGTGTCCCATGCCAGATTTGAAATTTTTGAGGGGGCTTCGGAAATTATATTATTATATTAATTATTTTTTTTTTATGTTAAAAATGTTATAAAAATTCTTAATTATTTTTTCTGTTTTCAATTAAAAATTAAAACTTGAAGAATGCTTGGAAATGGATTTTTTTTATGATTCTTTCGTACTAATATTAAATATTTAATAAAAATTTATTATTAAGGTAATCAATTTAGTAACGGATGCTTTGAAGGCTAAAAAATTAGTGTGAACTGCCTTATTGAGAAAGAATAGTTTTAGATCACAATTTAATTAAGACATTGCAAATTGAAAAATTTTAATTATTAACTTACACTCAAAAATTTTCCTGCTTTTAAAGAATCTTCTAAGTATAATGGCATTAGACAACATTTTCCTGCAGCAATAGCCGCCATAACCTTTTCACCACGATTTGGCCGTTCAAATACTAAATGAGTACAAGCTTTATTGAACCCCGCTGTTATATTAATATTCTGAGCACCTAAGTCTTCCACTATTTTCATATATCGCAATTTATCTTCTTCTGTTATCGATGTGAACATAAACTTCATATTGGATTTAGGTTTTCGTGGCCGTTCCTTCCAAATAACGTCAAATTCTTGTGATTCTGTGTTTATTAATGCCACGTTTACTGGTTCGATAACATCAGTAGGATATCCTAAACGACGTTTTTGTGGAGAGTTTCCTGATTCCGCTAGCTTTCCTTCAGATTTCTTTTTCTCATTTAGTTTGCGCGAATTGATAAATTCTGCAATTATTTTACAACCCCGAATATTAGTATGAGATGGAGATTCAATCAAAGTAGCTAAGTCGTATGGTTTTGCTGGTGTTTTAATGTTCTTTTCTATTGGTGTACTTGATTTAGGAGTATATCTTTCGACTACTTTTTGATATTCTCGCATTGCAGTTGGAGTCCCACCTGAAAAAGAATCGGATGATAATTTTATTGATTCTTTAGATGGTGAACCGCTTTCAATTGGAATTACAACCGATACTTGAGTGTCTCCAGTTTGCTCAACGTAATCATCTCCCAATGCCTTTTTCCAAAATTGGCGTTGATGTTCAGTAAAAGACGTGTTTTTACGTCGTTCTTTACTTGGAATGTGGTAAATTTCACGAGCTTCTAATTTTCTCTTATTATTCAATCTTGTGTTGGGAGTCTCGTTTGGAAGTCGTGAAAATGTTGAATCAGGTGTATCAATACATTTAGGAATTTCTGGCGTTTTTGCAGTTTGATATCCGGGTGTTTGTATACAGTGTTTTATTTTTTTTGTATTTGGCGTTTCTTTTGCAGTTTCTTCACGCAAAATGTCTTTAATAAGAGTCTTTGCAGGAGTATCAAGGTCCAATTCATTTACATTAGCTGAAATATTGCTTGTGTTAGAAGATCGAGAAGATTCCAAAAAGTTTCTTTTATCAGGAGTATCCTTTTTTATTGCTTGTAATCTTTTATGTTTTACTACAAATTCGTCCTTATCTTCAGTAACACGGTTATCGATAAGCTTTTGTGAAAACTTTTCACATTCATCAAAAAAGTTTGAAAATGCATGTGAAGAATTGACATCGTATTCATCTTTTTCTTTTCTACTTGTATTATGTAAATCTATTTCGTCTTCTGTTGATGATGGAATTACTGCTGGATTTCGAAGGGTACTAGATCCTTCCGTTTTATTAATGTTTGAATTTTTTAAAGTATCTTCATTATCAACTTCTTCCATTTCAAATACGTTTTCAACCAAATAAGGGTCCATCTGAACTTTTGATTGTGTCTCGTAACATTTAAGAAGCCACGTTGCTGTTACAGCAGGCAAACCCCAGCATTTAGCAGCTTCATACTTTTTTCCTGATGGTTCAGGTATAATTAATACCGGTTTTGATTTCTTAACAAATTTATCATCTTCATTTGCCCCAAGAGCACTTGCCAAATTTTTTATGTACTGTCTTTCATCTCCCGTGTAAATGCTAAACGAAATTGTTATATTGATCAATGGTTTTGGATACTGATCTGTGTATTTAATTGGCCGATAATAATATTTCAATTCAGGAATTTTATTTTCTCTTATTGCATATTCAAGAAATATTTCCGAAACAACATGTTTTCCCTTTACTGGAATCGGTGTATCATCAATTATGATTGGAGTAATTATAAAATCAACAACGCCCTTATAACATTCATTTACAACTTTTGCTTGGGCTGCCTCACAATCTAAATTTAAAGAAAAAATATAATTCAATAAAATTATAATTGACAAAATAACATATATTACCCATAACTGCTTGAACCGCTTCTTCTTCATATTCGTATGCACTTGACCAAACAAAAACTGTTTTATTTTCAAAATAATTCAGCTTTTCTAAATCTTCCGTATGTATTTCTGTATCTGGTTCACAAGCTTTTAACCCGGATGTACTTAGCTTAGTTGCCTCATGATGACTTAAGTATTGATTAACCAATTCATGATTTAATTCATGCTCTTTGCTACTGCCAGGCTTTGGATTTTGGATGATATTCCTAGATTTTGATATATTTTTGATTGAAAGTTCATTCTCTTTATCAGATAATGTGTGTAAACTGAATTTCGGTGGAGCTGATGGACGTTTGAAGCTGTGATTCATTGATTGAATAGCCTAGAAGTTTTAAACAACAATTTTTAGTGAAAAAAAATAATTAGGGGTTGACTAAAAATAATTTTTATTTAAATTTTTCATTATTTAAAAATCATCATATTAATTATCCATAACAATATGGTTAGATATTGACTTTATGATATCTTTGTACTCTATTGATGGATCAAAGTGCTGCACATTCAGTATTACTGGACCATCCTTTTTAATTTTATTGAACATTTCATTACTTTTATGTTTTTTAAAATGGTTTTTTAGTGCATCTGATCGTCTAAATGTTTTTTTACAAATATCACAACTAAAGCTTCTTTCATCTGAGTGCGTAAGTATATGTTCATGAAGATGTCCACGCTGTGAAAAATCTTTTTGACAAACTTTACACTTATATGGTCTTATCCCCAAATGAACTGATTTCTTATGTTTAGCAAAGCTACTACTATGTAAAAATGTTTTATCACAAAAATCACATTTGAATTTCCTTATACCTAAATGAATTTTGTTGTGGTCTGAATAATGGCCAAATGTTAAAAATTTTTTTGAACAATGTGGACATTCGTAAGGCCGTTCATTAGTATGACTTCTAATATGAACTATCAAGTTACTACGATGAAGAAACTTTTTACCACAAGTTTGACAAACAAATTCATTTTTAGAATGTGTTTTCTGATGTTTTTTCCATGTTGCAATGTCTGCAAAACTTTTATTGCATTTGTTACATTTATTAAGTTTTGATTTTGTGTGAACCTGAAGATTTTTTCTTTTATTAGAGCTATGAGCACATTGATCAGAACAAATCGTACATGTATGATATTTGTCTTTTGAAGTATGGGTCTTTTGATGTCGTTCAAGAGTTTTTTGATCTGCATATGGAATTCCGCAAATAAAACATTTAACAAAAGATGGGCCTTCGTGTTTTTTGTAATGTTGAGTTAAGGTGCATTGTTTTTGGAAACTAATATTACAATAAAAGCACTTAAATTGACGATTTTTATGAACATAATTTACATGATCTAACAAAGTTTGTACTTTAGAAAACCGAATTTTACATCTAAAACAACTAAATGGTTTTACTGTATTATGTGTGCTTTTCAAATGTTTAACTAACATTTCTTGTAATAATAATTTCTTTTTGCAAAGTAAACATTTCAGTTGATTTTTTCCATTGATTTTCATTTCATTCAATTGACTTTCAGTCACTTGTTCTTTGTGATTCCGTCGACAGTGAACCACTAATGTTAAGTGTTTCTGAAAATGTAGACTGCATCCTTCTACAGGACATGGAAATCTTTCTGTGTTTCTATTATGTTCTAAATTTTTAAAATCTGATTCTTTATTGACAAACGAAATATACTGATTCCATTCATTTACAGATTTCAAATTATCATTAGACAATTCTCCTTCTAATAACGAAATAAAATTTGAATCAATTTGTTCGCCATGTAATTCTCGTAAATGTTGACATAGATGTGTAGTTGAAGTAAACTTTTTTTTACACAAGCAATGAAAAACGATTTCGCCATTATGAAGTTTCATATGTGAATGCAAGTCCTCTAATCGAGTGAAACTTTCTTTGCACTTATCACATTGATGCGTTTTCTCATGTTTTTTTCTTCTGTGCTCATTTAATTGAGCTAACTGGTGAAAACTTTCTCCGCATATTAAACATTCTTTTAACTTCTTATTCAACAAAATTATTTGGATTCCAATTTTTTTCTCAATATGCGACTCTAAATTTATTGGTTTCTCAAACGTTACCTCACAAAAAGGACATTCATAGAAACTTTCACTTTTGTCTGTTTTATGTTCTTCAATGTGGTTTAATAGTTGTTCAACAAAGTTGAATGATTGATTACAGAGAACACAATCGTGAATTTTGTCTGGCCCATGGCTTTTAAGCATATGTCGTTCAAATGAGGCTACAGAAATTAATGTTTTATTGCAAATTTTGCAGAATGTTTTAATAGATTTTTCTGAAGTCATCGCAAATTTTTGTCATGAAAACAACATTGATTTACTGCGATAATGTTTGAAAATGTTATTGTAGAGTTTAAAGTGAATGTAAGGTATTTTAAATAAAGTGAAAACTTGATATTTTTTGAGGGTTGTCTGATTATTGTTAAAAGATTTTTATAATTAGTATAATCATTTGTATCCAAACACAAATTGAACAGCACCACTCCACATCTGTGTAATGTCATTATTTTCACTGAAAATTCTTCTTGTTTGTTACTGGGATAAAAAAATTTACGTTTACAGTAGAAAATAAACATGCTTTATTGGTTTAAAAGAAAAAAAAGTAAGTTTTGTTTGTACATATAATGTTCAGGTATTTTATCAACTTTTCTTATCTTGGAACTACATTTAGGTATGTTTTTTTTTTCAATATCAAGTCTGCAGAATTGAGATATTATTTTTTTTCAGAGGAATTCAAAGAACAGTAAAAGTTTTAGAAAACGGAACAAAAACAAATGATATTTACACGGTTCAAGGAGTAATTGAATTAGCTCTTCAACGTTTACGGCCAATTAATGAAATAGACAGCATTATTTCGAGCAGGTATTTTATCAATTTTATAAATTTTTAAGTAATTTTGTTGTCAAAAATTACTTGTAGAACAGATGCTGGAGTTCACGCAATTAGTACAACCTTACATGTGGATTTAGAGAGACCTGATAAAAAGGCATACAATCCTCACTACATTACATCGTACTTGAATACAACATTTTATAAACATCAAATTCCTATTAGAATAAACAGCACTTTGCTGATTCCAGCAGATTTTCCAAATTTTCATTGTCGGCATAGTGCAGTTGGAAGATCTTACTTATATAGACTAGCAGTGCCAAAACCAAATGAACAATCAGCAGTTTCAAAAAGGGATAAGAATTTTTCGAATCGTTTCATACCAATCGAAGAAATAGATCGATGTTATTTTTTGCAGTAAATTTTTTTAAAACTTTTTATGTTTTGAGACACAAATCATATTAAACTTATTTTAGGAATGCAAATTTCAATTATGAAGCAGTTGATCAAGTTTTGTCACTATTTGTAGGAACGCACGACTTTAGGTCATTTATGGGAATGAGCAAAGAGATTAAACAGAAACATTGCATGTTTAGTATTCGAAAAATACATAATTTGACATTTACGCAAAGCCAAAGCTTATCTACAATATTGAATAAAACAATTGTTGAAAAATTTTACAATTTTTACGACGTTCGTGTAACTGCCAAGTCTTTTTTATATCGTCAAGTGCGTAAAATCGTTGGTACATTAATATCTGTTGGATACGAGAAGCATACCAAAAAAGACGTTTACGAATTGATTACGATTCCCGGAACACACAATTGGCCTTCAAGTATCAAATTAGTCCCGGCTTGTGGTTTATACTTATGTGAAGTTCTTTATCGGTCTGATGAACTGAATGCCATAAAGGAGTACAATGAGTCTGTTGCTAAGCATTCAAGCAATGAAAGAGAAATTAAAATCAACTAATACTATTATAACAACAATAGATGGGAAAAAAATCAATGATAATGGTGAAATTATATCAACAAGTGCACATGGATATGTTGTGGATACCAAACCGGATAAGATTCCTGCAAGTATTATTGAAGGATTGTTTTTAGGATCTCAAGATTGCGTTGATATTACAGTTTTAACAGTTCATCATATAACAAATATCTTGAGTATTGGTGTTGAAGTTGATATTAATTTTCCTCGATCAATAAAACGAAAATTCATTGAATGTTTAGATCTTCCTACTACAATTATACATGATATTTTGAATGAAGCGTGTTCATTCATTGATCAAGTTTTAAAAAAAGGTCAAAAATTATTAGTGCACTGTAATGCCGGTGTTTCTCGATCAAGTACGATAATTATAGGTTATTTAATATTATATAAAAATATGAATTTTTGTGACGCCTACTCGCTTGTAAAATCTAAACGTGAGTGTATTAGACCAAATGATGGATTTATGAAACAGTTAAAAACATTAGAAAACAATAAATAGTTTAAATATAATTAAGACTAACCTTTTTACTTGCTGGTGATGGTTGTTCTGGCTCATCAGTTGTTTCTTTTGAATCTTGTTCGTATAAGTATTTTTCGGTCTCTGTTGGTTCACCTCTGTGTAGACTTTCAATTAACCATTCTAAAGTTAATAATATTGGATTAATTTTTTTCTTTTTTAATGTCATGAAATCGTGGGCGACATATTTTCCAATAATCATATGAGTGACTTGGGTATTTAGATGATCATATCGAATAGCACTTCCAATATTTAAGATTTTAATGAGCTTATCTTTTGCATCAGATTTAAATCCACTTAAATAAATCTTGCAACCATCCAAAAATCCATTTCGTTTTTTGACAAAACTCATATCAATGTTGTCCAGTATTGTTTTATATTTAGGCTCGGAATCTAAAAAATAATAAAAGTGAATAAAATTAGATTTAAATTTTTTTTATTTTCACTTACTTTTTGAGTCAGAACTTTTGGTTTTGCTTGAAATTGTAGTGGAACTTCGAGTGTTTGGAATTGAAGTAATTGTTGTTGCTAAACTAGTCGAACCTGTCTCGTTAATAGTCACACCAGCAAGACTTTCAGCATGACTTATTTCTGACAATTGCGTGCTGTTTGGATTAAATTCACTTGAAGACGATTGCATAAATTCTTTTGTTGGTGTAGAGACTCTAAGGGCTGACACACGATATTTTTCAAAAGGTAACGAATATCCTTGTTCGATACTGTCGTAAACCCATTGTGGTGTTAAACATTCTTTTTTGTATTTGATGGCACTATTGAATTTAGCTGAATTAATGCCATTCTTTTCCAATATAAGAATATGTGTTCGTTCCGATGAAAAAGCTCCTTCATAAGTTCCGCCATAACTAGTGATCAACTTTCTAATCTCGTCTCTGGCTTTGGCAGTTAGATTTGTAGATGACACATTCAAACAATAAAATATGGGCATTCGTTTATCCCAAAACTCGTCATCATCAGCATGACAACTTTTATGACAACTTTTTTCCCAGACTTCATAAACCCATGCAAAATGCATTACTTTCAGTTTTCGAACAGCAGCAATGTCGTACTTTTTTGACATCACAGTACTTGATACTAAATGTGTGCAAGCCATATTTAGTTCATCATAAACCATACCACCCATATATCCGATAAGCTGCCGAAGTCTTTCTCTTTCTTCTGATGTTCCTCCAGACAATGATATTACGATATTACGCATTGCAATTGTATAAACTGGTGTTGAACTTATCGGTATAGGGATGTTATTCGTTAAACAGTCTAGCAAGCATCTTGGACCAAGAATTCTGTTTAAAAATATAAATAAAATAAGTTATGATTTAAAAAAGAAAAGCATTATTCCCTTACAAAGCACGGCTCAATTTTACATGCTCAAACGCTTTGGTATCAAAATCTTTACCCTCAAACTGCGGGAAAACAAATATTTCATTGCGAGTTAATTTTTCTACATCAAAATGAAGTGCTGTTGATTCTGAAATAATGGACCCAGTATCGATATTATTATCCCAATGTTTACAATAACTTATATATGCAGCTCGCATAGTTTGCGATGTTCGTTCAATATCCAATTTACACATATCCGGTAAAACAAAATAAAACTTCAATTCATCCTCATCAGAGGTCTTTCCTTTTTTTGACTTCCGTGACATTTTAGTTAATTAACAGATGAAAGACCAATTAATTATAAAATGAAAAAAAAACTTATTTGATTTGTGCCGCCTTTTAAGAAGACGTTCAATTTTTTTAAAATCTTATGTCAAATGATACCATTTTCATAACGTTCGTACCCTATTACTAATAAATACCGACTTTTAAATCTGTACCGATAAAACTTTTGTCAAAGGAAGGTGTATAAATATATGGTTAATTAAGCGAATGAAACTATGAATTTTATAAAATGTACCAAATTTAATAAATTATAAGTCAAATATTTTATAATTTTATTCATATTTATTTTCCCTTCGATTTTTTTTGGCAACTTTTCGAAGTGTTTTAAAATTTAAGTATGATGATTAAAACTTTTGAAAATCATTTGATCTTCTATCAAATTTAATTTTGTTTCCTGATTCCTTAAATTCAAGTTTATAAAAACCTATATTTTTATTTCTGTATTCTGAGAACCAAATTGTGTACATTAGTTGGAATGTGTGGATATCTCACTAAATCGAACGATGTTGTTTTTTAAAAGAATGATTTATTTTTGTAAGGGAAGTGGAAGGATATAAAAGAGTATGTCAAAATTCTATTATAAACATTAAATCGTGATATTTTTGATTAAAGAACAATTGTTAATTTATGAGTGAATTTTGTATTTCATCGATTCAGTAAATATGGTTTTAACAAAAGAATATCGATGTTGTATGCCTATCACAGTTGAGGAGGTAAATTTTTAATTTAAATTTAAAACCTTTGTGTAAAATCGAAATTTTTACTAGAAATATATAAAATTTCTCTGAATAAAATATTTAATCTAATTGAAATTTTATCATCATTAATTTCTTCTAGTATCGCACTGGGCAACTGTATATGGTATGTATATTAAAATAAAAAATAAATTTTCACTTGTTAAGTTTTTAATATTTTATATAAAACATACTGATAAAAAAAAATCATCATAAGGGAATTAAATTTAATTTAAACAAACATTGCATTTAAAATGAGGATATATTTTTTCTTATTTTAAAGATTGCTAGACATTCTTTGGAACAAAGTGAAAAGGGGACTGGTGTAGAAGTTATAAAGGTTTGTATGATTAAGTATTTAATTGTTTTCAATAATAACATAGTTTTCAGAATGAAGATTGTGAAGATGAAGTAAATGGAAAAGGTCGATTTACTGAGAAACGAATTCATTTATCAAGTCGATTACCGTACTGGGTACAGAGTGTGTGCCCACAAGTCTTTTACGTAACAGAAAAAGCATGGAACTTTTATCCATATACACTAACAGAGTATACTTGTTCATTTATACCAAAGCTTTATATTACAATTCAAACTAAGTATGAAGATAATAATGGAACAACAGAAAATGTAAGATATAAAATTGGTCTGTTACATTAGTTATTATTTTTATTATATTTTGTAGATTTTTAACCTTCCAGGGGAAAAATTGGCAGAATGTCAAATTGACCATATTGATATTGCATTTGATGAACTTAGTGCAAAGCATTACAAACCTGAAGAAGATCCTAAACTATTTAAGTCAAAAGTCACAAATCGCGGACCATTAATTGAAGAATGGCGGAGACATGATAATCCAATTATGTGCTCATACAAGTTGGTAAGCGTATCATTTGAAGTTTGGGGTCTACAAACAAAAGTAGAGACCTTTATTCATAGCTGTATACGTGAAATTCTCCTTTTGGGACATCGTCAAGCTTTTGCATGGATCGACGAATGGGTTAATATGACTATAGATGATGTAAGAGAGTATGAAAGACGAGTACAAGAAGAAACAAATATAAAAGTATTGAATTCACCTTCTTTAAATTCAAATGCAGCAGATGATGAAGACGAATTTCAGGATGCTCTGCCCTAGATATTTAATGTTTGGTGAAAAATAAAATTTAGTCAAATTGTACAGGTTAATGTTTTATTTAGGACAAATTTTCAACAAACCCATATTTTATTTTGAAGGGTATTTGTTAAAATTGTTAATTCTTAGCAATTCAAAAAAAAGGGTACACAAACAGATATCAAATAAAATTTAATTAATTTATATTAAAAAACAATTTGAATTTTTGCTTAAAAAGTTAAAAAATGTTTTAGGAATAAAATAAACGGTAATTTGATGCTGACACTTAAATCTAAGGAATTTTTGTTACAATCCAAGGTACTCGATCATAGTGCCTGAATTGAATATAATCATAAACTAATTTTGATATTATTAAAAAAATTAAGAAAGCCAACACATAATTGACTATATCGACCACAAGTATTTCCTCGGTGTCTTGCTGACATAGATTGTGTTTTTTCAGATCTAAAACTAACATCCCAGAAAGTAGGTTTCCATCTTCATTGGAACACGTTATATTCTTAGCATCTCTTACAAACTCGTATTTCACTAAAAATTGTTGAAACTTAGGCGTAAATTTACAGTTGCATATCCATGGATTCTTGCTCAGGTACACGCTTTGTATATTTGGATTTTTAGTGAAAGCATTTTTTAATGGAAAAACTGAAATCTATTAGTGACAAAAATTTTAAGTTAATAAATTTAAAACATATTTTTTAAAGTTTTTCTCACTTTCTGTATTAAGTTTCCCATGAGGTTTAAAAGTCTAAAGTTATTCAAATACTCACTATCTTCAAGTAAGTCAATCGATTCAATAAGGTTATAATCAAGATGAATATCGTCAATATGTTTATATATTGGATTCTCAACCAGAGGTCTCAAATCACTTATCTACTTTTATGATGTTTACAAAAAAATATATAAAACCAAAAACATAAGAAACATAAGACGTTACAAAAATTTTAAAACTTACTTTGTTATGAGAAATGTATAACACACTGGTATTAATAGGAACGGCATTTGGAAATTGATAAAAACCTCGATTACTACAATTAACTGCATAAATTGGAGAATATAAATTTCCTTCCCGTTGGATGTAATGAATGTGACAAGTGCAATTTTTTAATTCACTTTTTCGACAGTTTTCTTTTACAATCTAAATGATACTATGAAAAATACATAAATTTCTAATGATAAAGAACATTATAAACCTTTTTATATTCCATTACAGTACAAATAGGTCGACTAAAATATTTCTTGTCTGAACATTTAAGAAATTGAAGATCACTGAGCAAATTAGCATGTTTCGAGTCTAACAGCCATTTCATTGTTTTAGTACAGTCCCATTTATTACCTTAAAACTCAAATATAAATAAAATTAAAATAACGTACTGAAATTACTTACCTAGAAGATACAGATCTGTAAAATTTTTACCAAAGATAAGTGCCTGAGAAATTGTTTGAAAGTTATTTCGTTGGAGGTCAACTGAAATTAAGGCTGGTAAATTTTTGAACACAGACGAATGAATTTTTTCTAATTGATTATCCGTGATAGCAACTTTCTATTTCATAATAAAACGATAAAAATATTGATTTTAAACACCAAAAGTAAAACTAACTTGTAAAAAAACCAAATGAGGAAAATCTCCTGCAATTGATGTTAGATTTCCACTTGCTATAGTAAACGCTTGTAAATTTTTTAAACCAGCTAACATTAATGGAAGTAACGTCTTTCCATACCAATTTTGTACGGTAACATTTTGTACCTCTTTGATTCTGAAAGAATCTGCATTTCGTAACCAGTTTTTAAAAGCTTTTGAATTATCACATTCTAATATAGTCTGGTTTGTTAACTGACATCCTTCAAATTCTATACAATCAGCAATTATGTTAATGTTTGTTGCATTAATACTAAAAAATTAAAAACTTTATAGTAGTGACACTAGTTTCGCAAATTTGTCAAAAAAATATTTAATTTGTATTTGAAAGAGAAAATTTTACTTTCCACTTATAGCTCACTAACTGCCATAAAATTTGCGTGAAAATTGATATGGGTCACTTTCAATATAATAGATAAAAGACTTTAAGGATAACAATATGAATACCTTTGAGTAAAAGAAACATTTTGTAATTGCAAGAAAATTAATATACTAAGTAAATGTTCTATTTTCATTTTAAAATTTGCTCTTATCACTTATCTTTCTTAATCAAGATTTTTCTTATTTTTTCTTGTGAAATAATTATCATATAGTTGGATGGATAAAATCATACTAACACAAAAAATAGATAAATATTTTGATAAAACTTGTTAATCATTTGATAAACATGCTAATTATTTAGATAAATGTGTATGTCAGATGACAATAAGAGAAATAATTATAATAAAAAAATATATGTAAATTAAATTTGCAAGATAAGTAAGAGAGAACAATAAACTTTTATTTCAAAACTTTTTAAATTTGGTTTTTTTAGTAAAATAAAAATGCTTGAAAGAAATAAATATATTTTTGATTAATATCCTAGCAATGGTGATACACGTTGAAGCCACGATTTGAGCGCGGGAGTCAAATCATTCAAATTACCTTGCTGTACTGTACTACTGACAGCAACATCGGCTAAAGATACACTTTTTCCACCGTATAGTTGTTGCTTTCCCAAATATGTATTCAACAATCGTATATGCTTTAAACGCTCTTTTGTTTCAGTTGTATTCAATAATAAATAACACAAATCAAGGATCGAGTCGACCTCAGTTGCAGTATTTACATTAGCCTCATAATTAAATTCATTTGGTCCGACTCGTGTTAAGTAACGTAAAAGAGTTACTTCACCCTGTAATGGGGCATAAGAGGCAGGCGTAGCAATTAATTCTGTATTCAATGAAACATCAGAGTGCCAAATCAATGTGATCTGCAATGTTGGAATATCCATACGGCTTTCCAGGGACATCACTTTGTTCATAAAATTCTTCACATCCTCTCCTAATTGTTTTACACTAGAATGGGTATGAAATTTGATTATGAGGGTTAAACGATCATGCCACAATTTTTTCAGTGCTAGTAAACAATAAGGAATATATTTTGGATTTGCATTAACTACTAACTGGTTCAAGTGTTGAGTCTGTTATAAAAGGAAATTAATTAACATTTTTAAATAATTACAAACAATGACTTACATCAATTGGTTTTTTAACAGTATCATGAATTTGTGGTAATGCACTTCTAGAAGCTTGACTATCAGAAGTTGATGGTTGTGCTGGTTTCGAACAGATATTTAAACCAGACCGAATATCTTGTAATTGTTTTTTAAATTGCTCCAACTGAATCAATAATTTTTCTTGACGTCCTGCTAATGAATCAATCTCATTCATGCTGATGTTGATCTAAGAAATAATAATTACAAAAAGATTTGACAAAAAGTAATGGAGAAAAATACAAATAACATGTTTACGTTTGGATACTCAGCGGATTCTTCTAGTTTTAGGTTTACAACTGTTTTCATGTTGTACATACACTCGGGAAGCTCAATATTTGGCCAAATTTGGTTGATTGGTTTAATTTTGTACATTTTGATTTTGCAAAGATGTTTATTTTTAGATCAAAATTTATATTGATAATTTCGAAACGTGTACAGCCTGGTTGCCGATATAAAAACGTCAAATTAGAAAAAAATCAGCGGAAAATGAAATTTGTTTAACTCTGTAAATAATTTTTAATCGGAAATTGAAGATGTCTGAAGAGTAAAATCATTTGCTCCCATTTTACAAAAATTATGTTAAAATTATCAATCATCTTGGCTCGAAAGACACTTCAAATATTTCTGTCCTTGATTTTTGTTAGCTTGCTTTTATTTTATGAGTATTGTATATAAAAAATATTTTGACTATAAGAAAATCGTTCAAAATTACACTTTTGAGATAACACAATAGATGATTCTCACATTTACATTCTAATGATCATAAGTGGGTTTTTTGAACAGTAAAAATATTGTCTCTTTTCAAATTAACACTCAATAAGGAGTACCAGAATGAGTTTAAATGAATTTTTTGAGTGAAATAGAAAAAACGAAAAGGGTTCTCCTAGTTTTCATCATTAATTTTATTTTTATCCATTATTTTTCATAAAAACAACAACAATTTTAAAGAGAGTTTGATTTTCCACTAATTTTTTGAAAGTCGATGGGTCTGGAAGACCCGAAATTCCTTGTTGAGTGTTAAGACGTTTAGAGGCTATTCCAAGCTACTTTGAAGAAACTCGTTACGAATCATTTTTGCACGTATGTATCAATAAAAAATTAAAATTTGTTTAAAAAATATTTTTTTGTACAAAAGTAGTCTTAAATGAAAGTAAAACGTGTTCTAATGATTATTTTCAAAAGCTTTCTATTTCCTCCTGTACTGCGATAAAATTTACCACACACTTCAAATTCTACTTCAAAATCGTGGAAGTATTCATTTACATGACGTGGAGGAACTCATTACATAATTTCAACTCATATGCCAAACCTTTATAGATTTGAGCTCATATAAAAAACCTTTTTTTAAAAGATTGAGGGAAATATTTCATTAATTGATGACAACATTTTTATCATGAATGACGATTAAAGGGAAAGCCATAATCTCTTATCTACGATTGTAGGTATTTGTTTGATAAAAATAGAAAATGATTTTAATATAATTGTTACCTTGTTATTCTGATTAAGCTATCAACTAATTAAATAAATATCACCTGAATTAGCGCCATAATCTTGTAAATCTGAACTTTAACTTCCTTCTAGTTTGTCCTTATGATATTTTTTATATTATTTTAATTAAACTTTAAAAACGTAAAGAAATATATATACATATAATTTTTTTTTTATTTTTGTGCATAACATTTTAGTTGTTACGAACATAAATTAATATTTTTTAATGGCTTAAGGATTATTTTTTATCTTTTCATGTTTTCATTATTCAAATATATAAAAAGGCGAGGAAAATGATTGCTTTGTAGATTTTCTATAAAAGTAAAACATTAAGCATTGATTTAAGTCAGTTCTAAATTTATCTCGTGAAAGCTTTGATGAAATTATATTTTTTTGAATTAATTGCACTAATGTCTTATTGAAAAGTGAAAATATAGATTAAATTTAAAATTTAAATAATAATCAATATGGTCTCTTATGTAATATTGGTAAATTGAAAATTTATTGGTAAATTCTTCAAAATTTTTTAAAAAAATACGTTAAAGTTCGTAGGATTTACTATTGGATTGAATTTAACTTGGGCGAGAAAGCCTACGGGGAATGACGAAGAAAAGATGAGTAAATTTTTAATGTTGACTCCAAAACAACGAATGGAACTAATTCGCGAAGCTATTTCAAAGTTTGGACCTTTTGATAGGATCGATTATCAGGGTTCTAATGAGTACGATTTATAATTTATTCATTTAACAAAAATTAGATTTATAAATTTTTATAATCACAGAAATTTTTTTGATTACATGGAGGAACAACCATTAGAAGTTAGTCCATTTGGATCTGATCCTGAGCTGGATCCTAATCTTCCATACAATATACAAAATGTCAGAAGCACTGATTTAACTGATGAGTTAAAGTCAAATCAAAGGCGAGATATTTCAATTGAAAACAAATATCCACATTTTCAACCTTTATGTGAAACTCATCGCAGAACTGTACATTTAAATGACGTTTTTTATGATTATCGCCCGAATCATTATGACGAAGTTTATTGCGTATATCCATATATTGGTGCACATGAACGTATTGATAACAACGTATGTAACGAAGGTGGATTTCATTGTATTCAACTCAATCGCACAATATTCGTAACAAAGCGGGCAAAAGGATCTTCCTGTTGGGAGCTTGAACCTCGTCGAGTAGCATCAGGGTGTGAATGCATGTGGCCAAAACACAATAAAGGTGACATCCAATTTTTTTAATTTTTGAAAAGTATTCAACAATCAATTTTTAATATTGGTACTTATGTTTTCTATACCAATCCGAAAAAGGGATAACCAGTATATCAATAAAGTATAAAACTTTTATCATATCAATCAATTATTAGATTTTGTAATTTTTTCATTCTTTATACTCAAAGCTTTATAAAACCAAAAATAAAAACGGTAAAATATATTCAAATTCATGAACTAAGTGGAAATCGAACAGAAATATATAATTAGATCTAAAATAAAAAAAGTATTTTATGTGACTTAAGTTTTTTAAAAATAAAAACCCACAATGGTTTCTGAAGAGAGGTAATTCATTGGTTTTTTCTTCAAATAAAAGTAATTAATTTAAAAAAAATCATGAACAATTTCAGAATCCAATCAGAAATCAAGCTTAAATTAAAGTCACGAATATTTTTAGGAACTTATGAGAAAAGGGTTTTTGTATCTGATATAAATGATTACCGCAGTGTAGTGATTTTAAGCCCTTCTGAAACTGAACTTTCAATGGATTTAATGGATGTTAGCAGAATTTTGAACAAATATTATAAGGACACTAAATATTTTTTTGGATTTTCAACTGAAAATAAAAGTATTATACAAACGACTGGACTTTTGTATGTTGATGAATTAGATGACGAGCCATTTGGGCATTTTTGGTTTCAAATCAAATCAATTAAATTTAAGAACAGTGAAGTAAAGCTTAAACTTAAGGTGTTGCGATCGGTTGGAGAAAGTGATTATAATAGTAGTACAAACACAAGTACTTTCAAAAATAATATGGTGTCAAGAACATTGGATGAAAATAGTTTGGAATCTATTGAATGGAATGTAATCTTGACATCATGGGTGGAATCGGCCTCAGCAAGTATAAAAAGATTTCTTTATTACGATATAAATGTACAAAACATTAAAAAAACGATCAATAATATAACGTTGCTCATATTGGGATTAGTTGCATGTTCGCTTCAATTTGTTAAATACGTAGGAATATTTACATTACAATTCATGGCTGAGCTATCTAGATTAATTCATGTTTGTATGCCTCTATTTTTTGGAGTATTAGATCTGTTTTCAAGAATAATTGGTGGATTATTTATCTTTATGACGATGCTTTGGAAAGATAGTATCGGTGGCAATAAAAGGATCGCTATAAAACCCAATCAGCCAGGAATAAGGCCTGCAATTAATTATAGGTAAATGTATTGAATTATTGCGCAATTTTATATTTTTATTTATCTATATAAAGGTGAATATAAAAGCTTATTCTTAATATGCAATTGTTATTTTGTTTTACTGACAAAAATAGATCTAATTGATACTACTAAGCACATTTTGTAAGTATTCCTTAAAATTAAAGCTTAATAGACTTATAAAATACTGGATACAAAAAGTTTAGTGAAAGCTTTCACTAATGAGTTTACATTGGACAACAATACATTTCATTCATCGTCATCGATATTGTCCACTTTTTGAGTAATAACAGGAACACAAGTTTTATCTGGCAGCAAAGCATGTTCAATTAAGAAACTTTCAACATCCGAGGAATAAAATTCATCACCTAATTCATCAGATACACGTATAAAATTTCCAATAACTTGACCATTTTTATAGATCAATAACGCAGGGAGTCCTAGTTGTTTGAATTTTAAACTCATTCCAGCTGCATTACTCTGAATTTTACAAAATTTTACATGTTTATAATCAATTGCTAGAGTTTGAAGGCAAGCATTCAGTGTTTTACAATTTTTAACACGATCGTCGTATATGTGAAGAATGATTGTCACGGATTTTTGTTCTTGATCAATTGCGTCAAGGAGTTGATTACCTTCGTCTAAATGAATGAGTTTACCAAATGTAGGTAGTCTCCCACTTTGAGCTAACATCTCTGCCATCCTTTTACGTTGAAACTCCAACAAGAAATCATCATTCAATAGTTCGTCTAGTTCAGCATCAAGTTTTTCCTGGTTTCTAGCTTTCTCATCTTCTTCGGTTGTTTTTGAAGTGATACTTAGTTTTTTAATCAAATCAAGTCGTTCTTTTTCAGCTTCTTCTCGCTTTTCAATTTCCAGTTGTTTAAATCGTTGCCAATCTTTAATAACACCTTTTGGGCCTGTATTGGTTGCTTGACCAGACCAGTGTGTTGAATCTGGTTGCAATTGCGGTATCTGCTCGGAAGTGCTACTGTGCATTGTAGTGGAATGATCTTCAGTATCTGAGTTTCCACCCTCATCTTCGCTACTGCTACAATAATTATGAATTTTTTCACCTAAAAGTTTATCATCTAAAGTTCCCATTTTAAGTTATTTAACGATGATTAGTATTATAACACTTTTCTATACTGTAATCAGTTAATTAAAATTAATTAATATTGTCTCAATTGTTATTTTTTTCTAACTATAACATTGGCTATGTTAATAACATACGATTTTTGTTTTTCATTTAATTCCTCAGTATTGATAATAATAGTAAAATTAATTAATAAAGTTTGTTTCTCTTAAAATTGCATTTAATATATTTTCTTTGAAGTGTTTTTACCCATTCAATATTGATTTTCTTTTGAGTATTATTTAAAGAGCAAAAAGGCGTATATTCATATGCAATTCTGTTTCATTTTTACTGAACAACTTGAATTAAAAATGGAATTTAATGTAATAGATTTTTGAAACCATTGAACGTTAAGAAATCAAATTTTTTCCTACATTACAAAATTTGGTCTGACCTTCTTTATGCGATTTTTTGGCGCTTTAATTTTAAATAAAACAAATGATTTTTTTTTCAAGCAAAAAGCGATTAATATATATTTATTATATTGAATACTTTGCATTTTAATCAAAGTCTACATTATTATATTAGTATTTTAATGAATTATTTGTGAGTAAAATTGGAACATGAAACTTTTTCTTTTTATTAAAAAGTGTGCAAGCTACACTATTCATATTTTTTCTTAAATGCTAAGGCGTTATATGGTTGCCTGTATTATTTTAATTTTGGAATAATGTTCTTGTAAAATCAACGTAGTCTAGCGCACCCGATATTGGATGTCCTGTTTTAGGATCCGTATAAGGTTTCATACGTTGGACACAATAATCAGCCATGTCCTTTGTTAGGTTCGAATATAATTCGTCCTTGGTGACATAGGGACGGTCCGATGCAGTGATTGCCTTGAAAGCATTCTCAATTTCCTCGTAGCTCTGAACATTCTCCGTTTCTTTTGATATCATAAATGCAATATATTCTTGCAAAGAAACATAACCATCCCGATTTGGATCAACAACACTTAATATTTCTTCAAACTCTGGATCAGGCTGTCCTTCTTCTACCATTGGCAAATCGTAGCCCAGAGCTCGTAAACATGATTTAAATTCTTGATGGTTCAATTTTCCACTCTTATCTTTATCAAAGTGTTTGAACATCATTGAGAATTCTTTCAATGAATCTTCAGATACTCCAGATTGATTACGTGCCTGTATTTGTTGTTTTAAATTATGTTGCATACGCATAGCAAGTTGATCTAACTGATCCCATTGCTGTGCCAAACCAACAGTTGAATGTTCTGTGTAACGGTTATCAAGAATTAAATGCTCTTCTAAAGTTGCACCAAGTTCTTCAATTTTTTTCAAGTCACCACGACGAGCACGTATTTCATTTGCTTTGTGGCACAATGCTTCAAATTGTTCTTCCAACGATCCAGATCCGTCCATTAAAGAAGTTCTAATGATATAAAGAAATGAAATCAGTAAAGAAATTTATTTTACTGTAAAAATATAAAAAAACAAAAAATATCTTTTCAAATTTTAATGCATCAAATAAGTTAGATATTAGTTGCAAATGAATTAAAAAATAAAATTTTAAGCGTTTATTTATTATTAGCGAAATGACTTTGTTTTCACTCAAACTTTTAATTACCCGTTTTTATCCCAACCAAGGATAGTATATCTACATTTTCATATTTTAACCGTTTGAATAATTGGAAATTAATAAAAAGGAAGTATAAATAAAATTTTGTAAAAAACTAAAGGAATCAAAATAAAATAAGGGTGTTAATGTGATAACATATAATATATACCTTGTTTCGGTAAGCCATTGATGGAATAAATTAGCATGTTTGGCAAATTCTTTACGTAATTTGTCGTTTTCTTCTTGACGGTGAGCCTCTTTTGCAAGTTCTCCGTCACGTTCTTCAATAATTTTCTGCAAATTTCGCCAAGTATCTTCGAGAGCTTCCATTGTAAACCTTAAAAAAATGAACTTTAGTTTTTGTTGTTTTTTTTTTTAACTTAAACATACCAAGTGTATGGATTAGCACCAACATTAAAACCTTTTATTTTTTGATCAAGAGCTGCCAAATTTTGAAAATCTTGCTGTGCTGAGGAGAGTGATGCTTGAAATTGTGCATGTGATTCTCGCAATGCTTTAATTTCTTCAATAGAATTACATCGCACAGGATCAGTGAGATCTTCTTCAGCATTCTCAAACCATGAATTGAATGCAGAAGCTTTTTTTGCGAATGTTAAATAAAGTTCCTCAATTTGACGGAATTGTTCTTGCATAGAAATAAGACGGTATTTTCTTGCATCAGAAGCCTCACGTAAATGTTTCCAACGTTGGATTACATCCTCATGTCGTTTCAAGATTGACTGTGACTGGGCATGCTCAGCATTTATGAGCTGATCTTTTAAAGAAGTGATATTCTGGATACCTTCTTGTTCAAATGCAGAGAGACCTAAACCAAAAAAAACAATAAATAAAAGATTTTATTCACAAGAATAAAGCAATGTCTTTGTTATGTTACCTGAATCAAATGTCTCTTGTTTAGTAAGAAGGGTTTGAACTGTTGATAAATCACGTCCAAATTCTTCAGATTTGACGTGATTTTCTTTGTCAGCGATCCAGCTCTCGACAACATCTGCCTTCCACATGAATTGCAGGAAAGCAGAGTTATCTAATAATGCATTTTTGCGACGAACAGCTAATGCACTTAAGTTTTCCAATTTTTTCTCTAATTGTCCACAACGTTGTTTAATACTTTCAGAATGATGATTGTTATTAGCCACTAAGGTAGTACCATTGTCACAAATATCAGAGCAACGTTCCTTATGTGCTGCAAAGTCAGTCTCAAATGCATCATGTTTTTTCAAGAGACCTTGAACAGCTGCCATTGAATCACCATAATCTTCAACTGATAAAAGTTGTTGTTTTTCAGTTATCCATGCTTCTTCTTCCTCAACCTTTGCCAAGAATTGTTGATAAATTTGAGATTCATCTAATTTCTGACCACGTGTTGCTGCTAGTCCTTTTAATTCTGCCCAAGCTTGATTTAAAGCTTTTAACCTTTGTTCAATTTCCGGAACACCTAAGTTTGAAACATCCATTAATTTCTCACCTGCCTCTTGTACTTGACTGATGGCTGGCTCGTGAGAAGCCAACTCAGCTTCAAGACGTTTATGTTTTTTCTTTAGATTTTGAACACCAGTTAAATCGCGTCCATAATCATCAGATCCAACTAAAAGTTTCTTTTCCTTTATCCAGGATTCTTCGTCAGCAATGTCACGGAAAAATTGATGTAAAGTATTTGCTTCATTCAATCGGGCTTGTCGATGAGCGGCCAAATTACAAATACGTTCATAACGTTCATTGATCGATTGTCGTTTTTCTTGAATTCCTGCTGAGTCAAATTGTCCACTGTCAACAAGTGAGTCAGCTTGAATATTCATATCTTTAATACGGTCTTCGTGTGCTTGTATATCGGCTTCGACCAACAAATGTTTTTTCATCAAATTTTGAACTGATGCTAAATCTTTTCCAGCATCTTCTGAAGTTAATAAACTCTCAACTTCACCGAGCCAGAAATCAAGATCTTTTACAGCAGCTATATAGGTACGTTGTTTATTTGCTTCCTTTAACTTTAATGATTTTTCCGTAGTTTTTTGAGTCAAATACTCCCAGCGGTCTGCAATCTGTGTAAGGCGTTTCTGAACGGCGTCTTCTGATCCACTGCATTGATTTTTATCGATCAAATTTCCACCCATTGCTAAAACACTTTGTATACGATCAGCATTTGCTGCCAACTCAGCTTCAAAAGCTTGATGTTTTTGGTGTTTTGACTGAATATTAGCTGGATCTTTATAGCTCTCTTCTGTAGCAAGATGTAGTTTTTCTGCAATCCAATTTTCAATTTCATCGGCATCGCGAGAAAACTGCTGCAATGTCTGTTCATCCCCGAGCTTTGACCGTTTTTCAATCAAATCTTCTTTCAAATGACGCCAACGTTCCAAAACTTGATTACGCTTATCATCAATCAATTTAGCTGCATAGTGATCTTGAGCGATTAATTGATCAGCCAAAACCTGTAGAGCTGCAATTTTTTCTTCATGGCCAGTGATGGCTTTATCAAAATCTTCGTGTTTTTTTATCAAAGCCTCAACATTGTCTCCTTTGGAATCAACTTCTTCAGCACTTAAAAAGGCTTCACGAGCACTCATCCAATTTTCAGCTTGTTCACAATCACGCAAATATAATTGAAGATCTAAATTTTGATCTAATTGTAATCGACGAGTTGTCCATGCTTGTTCCAAATCTTCGCGGGCTTTAGTTAAAGTTTCAATTTTTTCTTGGATTTCTGGACCAGCATAATGACGAGCTTGTAACAATTCAGCTCCAAACTGCTCAAAAGCTGCAAAAGTTCCAGCTCTAGCATCGATTTCAGTCCGATGTTCCTATGTAAAATAATAAAATATCATCAAGTGATACATATTAGATATCAAGGCACATTTATTGGTCATGTTTAAAGCTTATTTTTTAAATTATTGTTATAATGCTAAACTAAAACTTGATATAAAAATAGACTGTTTTCAATCGGATAACATCGATTAAAGGATGTGGTTATATCAATAAAATCCAAAATTAAAATATTATAAAGGATTTAGAATAAATTATATATTTGAAGGACCAATCAAGAACTATTTTGTTAACGTGATTTGAAACATTTTATCTTAAAACAGTGAATCTGAATTTCTGATTAATATTAAACTAAACACCCTTAAAACTTTTTTGAATTAATATTTGATGGATGTATGTTATAATATGAAAGAAAATTTAAAACAGTTAGTATAAGCAGAAATAAAAAAATATTTTCCATCTCTTATTTATTCAAAAAACTTTGTAAATATACATATTTTTGAATTTAAAACGAAAAAATACCTGAGGAATACCGTATCGAAAATCGATTTCGGCACGATGATTCTAAATAATATAAATGATAATAAAAACAAATTGATCCACGATAATTAACAGAACTTTCAATAAATAAATGTTATGATATATAAAAACTTAACGCAAACTTACTTGATGTCGTTCGATTAAAGCCTCAGCTCCTGTTACATCATTCGCCAATTCTTCTGAAGTTACTAGTCCCATCATTGAGTTAATCCATGCAATTAAATCTCGATAATCGCTTAGGAAGCGTTGTAAATCATATGAATCCAATAGTTTTTCTTTACGAGTTTGAGCTTTAGCGGTTAATTGGGCCCATTCTTCATTAATTTCTTTTTGTTTTGCATAGGTTTGTTCTGCAGTGTCAGGATGTGATTGCATTAAACGATTTGCAGTTTCATCTAATTGACGAATTTTATCGCGCAAAGCAGCTAAATCACGTTCTAAGCCTTCATGTTTTCTTTGCAAAGTTTGAACACTTCGTAAATCTTTACCCAAATCATCATTATTCAAGGCATTATCTTTTTCATTAATCCAATCTTTCGTTTCATCAACATCTCGATGGAATCTCTGGACTTCATGGGCTGACCCAAGTTGGCTCGCACGCTGTTGTGTCAACGTTTGTAATTGTTGCCATTCTTCATTCAATGTTTGAACCTGAGTGTTGATTTTGAGAGCTGCTTCGGTTTGCCCAAGTGATGTAAGTTGAATAGCAATTTCATTCAATTTTGCCAAGCGAACTTCATTAGCTTTTAAATCATCGTTAAAGTCATCAAACTTTTTTTGTAGTACTTCAACTTCTTCTAAGTCTTCACCCACATCTCCTACTTGAGCATGACTCTCTTTATCTTTAATCCAAGCAGATAAATCAGCTGCTTCACGAACTAAAACGTAAGCTTTGCAAGTTTCATTCAACTTGTTTTGACGTTCTCGTGCCAATGCTAAAAGATTTTCATATTGAGCATTAATTTGTGCTTGACGCTTTGAAATTGAATGTGTGTCGACCAAATTTTGTTGACTTGCAGACAAACCAGCTTCAACCTTTTTAATATATGCAGCAGGGACAAATCCTTGACGATCATTCACTTCTACTTTCCACCAATCTTTATTGTTAGAATTTAACAATGTTAACACTTCTCCCTTTTTGATTGACACCTCACGAGGTGATTTTTCCGTATAGTCATATAAAGCTACAACACATTCTTTACCTGTGATGTCAACAACTGGAGTTTCTTGTTGACGACAATTGTTGGCTTGAACTTGTAATCCTTCAATGGTGTTATTGAAAGCTTCCAAATCAGAAACAAGTGCTTCATGCTTCTTCAACAGAGCTTCAGAACTATCTTCATCTTTTCCATAGTCAGTGTTTGATACAATTGGCTCCTTTTCACGCATCCAACTCTCAGCTTCATTAGCATCTGCAAAATATTGATGTGCTTGTAAGGAGTCTTCTAGATCCTGTTTACGTTGTAAAGCTTTTTCTTTCAGAGTATTCCATTGATCTTTAACAGAATCAACACGAGCACGAACATCATCACTTGCCAAAGGTTGTTCAGTTATAAGTTGATCACCTGCATTAAGAACGGCTACAATTCTGTTTTCGTGATTATTTATTTCTGATAAAACAGCATGATGCTTTTTAATAAGGTTTTGGACACCTATTAAATCTCTTCCACGATTTGTGCTTCCAGCAACTGGCTCTTTTTCGCGAATCCATGCAGCCTCATCTTCAAGATCGCGGAACAATTGCTGAACTTTAGTTGAATCAGATAGACGCTGTTTTCGATCTTGCATAGGATTAGCAAGTGCTGCATATCGTTTAGATAATGCAGCTTCTTTTGCTCGGATATTATCAGCATCAAAATGTCCACTTTCTACAAATTGGTTTGCAGCTTGTTTAATGTTTTCAATCCTATCTTGATGAGCCATAACATCAGCTTCCAAAAGAGCATGTTTTTTTTGTAAATTTTGAACACTTGTTAAATCTTTTCCATAATCTTCACTTAAAAGTTGACCTTCAATCTCGCTCAGCCAAAGTTCAATATCTTCTACTGTGCGATTGTATTGTTGTTGGTGTGATGCTTCCTGTAATTTGCATCCTTTACGATCGGATGCTTGAACTAATGTTTCCCATAATGTTACAATTTCTTGCATTCGAGAATTAATTCTGTCAGATGCATAATGATTTTTCTCAATCAATTCTTGACCCAAAGTCGTGATATCTTCTATACGACTCTTATTTGCTGTCAATTCTTGTTCAAAGTTTTGATGTTTTTGTACTTTTCCATTAAGATTTGTAGGATCTAAGTAGCTGTCATCAGTTGCAAACTTTAATTTTTCACTGATCCATCCTAAAAAAAATAAAAATTCGTTAGTTAGTTCATCATACCATTGAACTGCTCAAATTATGTTTACCTTTGGTTTCATCACAATCTCGTTCAAATTGTTGTAAACGGTTAGAATCTTCCAACATCAATCTACGAGCACTAGATTTTTCAAGCAACGCAGTTCGTCGTGCCAACAGCATAGATCGTCGTTGAGCTACATCGTCAGCTGCATAATGTTGCCCATCAATCAATTTTGTTGCAAATACATCCAAAGCTTTGATTTTTTCTTCTTGTGCAGCTAAACTTTTTTCAAAGTCCTCATGCTTCTTGATTAATGCTTCAACAGAGTCTAATGAGTCACCCAAGTCTTCATTAGCTAGAAAAGCTTCTTGTTTCGCCATCCAAGTATCAGCTTGTTCAGTGTCACGATAAAATAATTGTAAATCCATGCATTGCTCATATAAAATGCGACGATCTTCCCACAATGCTAACAATGATTTTTTATCGCTTTCAAGAGCACCAAGTTTTTCTTGTACCTCAGCAGCTGCATAATGTTCTCTTTCAAGAAGTTGTCTTCCAGCATCTGTCGTAAGCCGGAAACTATCATCGCGGGCATCAATTTCACCACGATGTTCTTGGTGGCGTTCCAATAGTGCTTCTGCTCCTGCCACATCCTTTGCAAGCTCGTCTGCAGAAATAATTGCTTTCATTCCATTGATCCATGAAACAAGATCACGGAAATCAGCCAAAAATCTATGCAAGAAATATGATTCATCCAACTTTTGCTTACGTTCTTTTGCTTTGGCAGTCAAAGATTGCCAATAAGCTGCAATTTCAGCTTGTTTATCCCGAATTTGATCACTATGATCTGCATGAATACTGCATAAACGGGTTGCTTCAGCACCCAAAGTGGCAACTTTGTCTTCTAATGCTGCCAAGTCACGTTCAACACCTTCATGTTTTCGTTGCAATGCTTGTACACTGGCTAAATCTCGTCCATAATCATCTGATGAAAGCACTACATCTTTTTCTGCTATCCAAGCAACAGTTTCATCGGCATCTCGATTAAAACGTTGGATTTCATGTGCACCAAATAACTTTTCTTGACGCAAAATTGCGAGTTGTTTTAATCGTTGCCAAGCTTCATTCAGTTCATCCTTTTTTTTAACAATTGTTTCACACTCGGGATGCCCATCTTGAACGAGCTTGTCAGCCAATTCATTCACCTCTTGAACACGATATTCTTGAGAAGCCATATCTTTTTGGAATTCATCAAACTTGCGTTGTAAGACTTCAACATGTTCTAAATCTTGTCCAAATTCGTCTGCTGTCACAAATGCTTCTTTGTCCTTAATCCAGAACATAACTTCCTCACAATGACGCAAAAACTGAACTAAGACTAAAGCTTGTTGTAGCTTTAAGCCTTTTTCAGCTAAACGCGATAATAAAAGTTCCCAAAGACGATGCAATTCATCAAGACGTCGTTGAATTGTATCTGAAGCGAAATGATGTTGTTGGATCATCTCTTGTCCCGTATTGTCTAATACTACAATTGCATTGCTATGTGCTGAAACTTCAGCTTCAAATGCTTGATGTTTTTGTATTTTTGCTTGTAAATTTGTTGGATCACGATAACTTTCTTCACTGGCAGCTTGCAATTTTTCATGAATCCAACTCTCGAGTTCATCTGAATCTCGTTTAAAATATTGGAAGCGACGAGAGTCCTCTAGTTTTTCACGTTTTTGTCGTGTTTCATGTTTAAACTCCGTATAACGTGATAGAACTTGTTCACGACGCTCCTGAATATCTTCAGCAGTCTCCAAAATTTTTACGTCTTTCGGTGTAAATTGATCCATTTTTATATTGATTTACGAATATCTAAAAATAAAAAGTTATATAAGTAAACCAATACATGAAAAAAATTAATAAATTAACGTTGTAATCTTATCTTCATTCAAAAAATTCACTTAGTATCCAAACATTGAATATACGATTTCAAATATCCCCCTATATTTTAATTATGTATAGCAGTACAGAAAGTATTGTATTATGTGGCCTCTAAAAATAACATGAAAAAGAAGTGATGACGTGATCCATAGTTGCGGCATAATCAATAAAATTTTCAAATAAACATTTTTAACTTTAAAAAAGCATCTTTTCAATGTATTAATTTCATATACTTGAAGTAAAACATTTTACTTTTTTTCTTTTAAACGAAAATGTTATTTTTATTTGATTTAAAAACAAATATTTAAAAAAATGAAACGAAATTAAACATGGCCACTGATGTATAATTAATTTATTTTTGAAATTCTTAATTCATGAAACTAAGTAAATTTTTAAGTAAAAATCAGTCAAACATTTTACTTTATAATTGAAGATAATTATTATTTTTTTCAAATATGATTTCATATCATTTTTTTTTAATGTAGAGAATTTAATTTTTGAAAACTGGGTGGGGCATTGGAAAAAAAATTTCAAGAATAATTTTGACAAAATTCCGAATATTTTTTTTCAGGTTTTTATATTTTCTTTCAAGTTTTCATTAGAATTTACCTGATGTTAATAATATTTTTTATCTTTTTGTCGTTTTTTAAATGTTATTTGTTTTTAATGATATTTTTGCAAATATTTTTTCACTCGATTAAATGGATACTAAATAGACGCACATTAGAGTTCGTAGTTCCTAATATTTTTGTGTATCAATTGATCCGAAGTTGAATTTTTTGACATTTCTATGTACTTTTATCAATTCGTAAATTTTATTATGTTTGTATTTTCTGTGATTTTTATTAATGAATTTAAAAAATATTAATGTACAATAAAAATAATATATACAATTAATAAAAAATTGCGCTTAATGATTTTTAAATTTGATATACGTTTTCTATAAAAGAGTTTTGAAAAATAAAGAGATATATTTATTTCTTTAAAAAATGGCTGGTAAGGAAATGTTGATTGTTTTTCTTTACAACACTGAGTTGAAAACCGAAGAAGATGACCCATTGTCAGCTTTATTGTTTTTTGCTCCGTCATGGGTAAAATCTCCATCATAAGAGACTTTGAAGTGTTAATACCAATTTAATAAAATTTCAATTCTAAGGTTGGTGAAACTCAAAAACTAGCTTTGGTTGGACAGATAATGGGAGTGTCTCGTTTTTTTCAAGACAATTTTGGAAGTGCAAAAATCATCACGTTGCAAAGTGGTAAATTTGCATTACGCAGATTTAGGAGATTTGTTTTAGCAGTTGGTACGGACCGGAATGTCGCAGAAAGTATTTTATTGCATCGCTCAGAATTACTTTCCTCTTTGATACAATTGTATCATAAAGATGTCGAAAATATAAGTGGATCGTTTTTGAGAGGTCAAGAATACGATAAGGTTGGTATTCTAATTTAAAAATTTCAGAATTTGCAAGGATATGCAAATTTTCTGATTTATTTGATATTTGTAGAAATCAGATGAAGACCAACAACAAACAAAACACTTTACAGATAAATTGTATCACATATTCAACACATACCTACCAATTTTGCAATATAATGGAAATATATTTAATAACATTGTTCTATTAGATTTACCAAAATCTGCTTCCAATATTTATTTGGATGTTGTTCAAATTTTACAAAGTTGTCAACAACAATCAGGTGTACTTGGAGGTCAAATTTTATACCACAATAAGGTGATTGCCTCACAATTGCCTTCTGATCTAGCAAAATTACTTGTAATATCAGATCCATTCCGTCTTAAAACAACTGAGTCGATTTCCGTGGATTTTCATGTACCATCTGGTAATATTGATTTTCCTAAGACCATTCTAAAGAATTATGAAAAATATTGTTTTTTCAGGTTTACAATTAATAACAATCTATATTTCTTCCAAAGATTACAATAATATGAGAAACAGTTCCCACAAGGCTCAGATCTCATTTTTAAATTCCAATAATCCTAACTTACTGCCGTTTACATTAAAGAAAAAACAAGTTTCCAAGGATATTTTGGTATCTGGTATGAAACGAGATAAATCATTGATTTTTACAAATATTCCTGAAGAAGACGTGTGTCACAATGAAAACAAACAAAAAACAAAATTGAAAAATCGGCCGACTCATTTGCCATTGAAATTTAAAAATGCGACAACCAAAGAATTACCAGAATCTGGTTTTAGTTCAATAAATTTTGATGAGTTTTCTGACAGTTTTCCTGAATTTATTGGTCGAACAAGTGTTTGTTCAACTCCAATGACGGAAAACAAGATATTGCATGGCAATATTTTATCCATTTGTTCAAATAAATGTGAAGAATTAGAAAGAATTGATGTACAGGTTGAAGCAAAGCCTCCATTGTCCATAATTAGTTCCGAAAATTTGAAATCATCGAAAGAAATCTCATCAAACGAACAAGTACCAAAAAAATCCCGTAAAGTTATGGGAACTCCAAGAAAAATAAAATTAACTCCAAAGGTCACTGAGGTTATCTCTATTGATATAGACCAGGAACAGGAAGTAAGCAATCAAAATAATAATGAACTTTATGAAAAGAATGTTGTCAATCTTCCTATTGATAGCTGTAATTACATGAATAATCCTCACAATATTCACAAACGAAGTAATTCTTGGGATTCTCTTAACAATAAAAGATCACAATTAAAAACTTGCAAGAAAAATGAGACAGAATCAGACATTTACAAAGAAACGGATAGTGATTCTGAGTTTATTGATGATTGTGAAAAGAGGCCATCCAGATCTATTACAGATCCTACATTTCCCGTGTTTAATGCAACGGGAGATCCTATTACAAGGAATTTGTTTGAAGAACTCTTGGATTTTCATTACAGTCAAATTTGTTCTGCTAATACCAAAGAATTCCAAAAAAATAAACTAAAAGAATTTGATATTTTGGAAATTGAAGAATTAAGTGATAAAATCGAGATTAAAAAAGCAGGTACAAATAAACAAGTAGAAGAAAAAATAAAAATGAATGTTGAAGAGCATGAGTCAAAATTGAAAAAGACAGGATTATCTCTACCCCTTAAGTCATGGAACCCATCTACAGAATTTGATAACGAAAGTGGTAAAATATCTTCGAACATATTCGAGTCTTCAAGTAGTCGTAATCGAGGTCTACAATTAACGCCCCTTATGGCTAAATTGACAATCTTAGCAATGGATGGTGAAATACATAGAGGATTTGATGTAGATTGTGAGCAAACTACTGAATCAGATTTAACGTCCATGCTTAAAAAATGCCGGAAAAGTGACACAAAAGATGATATTGATACTAAAAAAAAGTTAGATATAGATACTAAAATGGAAAAAGTTGACTTATTTGTCTGTGGACAACAAAATATGACACTTATCATTATACTTGAACCGGGGTCTGTACAACGACAAAACCTTATTCAAACTCTTTTCGAAATTTGTGTATCAAAGTTGACGAAAATCGAAGCTCAATTACATCAAGTTCTTAATATGAATGTTGAAGGAGCAGATAAAGGCGGTGAAGGAAATTATAGTTTTATCACAATTGATAATAAAAAATGGGATACTGTTCAGAAGGCTGGACCATGGTCCCCCAATGAACTTATAACTATAGAGTCAATGCACACCGATATGAAACGTAACCCCAATTTTACTGACATGATTCTGAGAAAACATGAACATATCTTATATGGATATCAGTGTGGTGACTTGGAAGTATTTTACCAACAATCTCATAATAATTCCGCTGGGCTTCCTCCGCCAAGTGATGTTCTTGGAAGTGTTGGATCTGTGGTTCGACGTCGTCTTGAACGAGATCGAGCCATTGTTTTACTTTAAAATGTGTGTTCTGTATGGCATTTTACAATAATGCCTTCATAAAATATTTCATTAATTGTCTATTAAAATACATCGAAGAACTTCTATACTTTCAGAATTACAATTTTATATTAGTTAATTACATCTTCTTTATAGTATGTGCAATAATATGAATTTTTAATGGGTAATGTTAAACTTAACATATTAATAAAAATATTATATTATCTTATTTAAATTAGCTCAGTGATTTATTGAATAAAAAAGTGAATGTAATAAAATATTTCTTTTATTTATGACATCACCATAAAATTAATTATATAAGGACTCCTTCAGTAAAAAATTCCCATAAAACCCCAAAAATTATTTATAATTTTACAATTTCGCTTCATTTTTCAACAATGGTACCAATTTTTGTGTTAACATGATGTTTCCAGTAATTTTCAATTTACCTTTCATAAATGCGGATTGAGGATTTAATTTGTTTGTTGCGATGTCAACTAAATCCTGATCTTCTACGGTTAAAGTTGTATCAATTTTTATTGACTCAGGTTTTTTAGTAAAAACCTTTCCATTTTTCAAATCTAAAGTCCACTCTTTAACGATTTTTCCGTCTTTCAAAATTTTGTAGAGAAATACCCCGTTTACTGATTTTGCTTTATCTGGATTAGCATCAATTTTATCTTGGATTCCATTAAAAATAGCATCACTTTGCAATTTTCCAGCAGATGTCTTGTTTGCTTTGACGCCTTCTTCTTTTAGAAGAGGAATTAATTTTTGAGTTAACATTATATTACCTGTTATCTTAAGCTTTCCCTTCATAAATGCGGCTTGTGGATTTAATTTGCCTTGTACAATCTCCATCAAAACACTATCTTCAATTGATAATGTCGTATCAATTTTGATACGTTCAACATGTCCTTCATATATTTTACCATTTTTAAGATCCAAAGTCCAACTTTTAGCTACAGTACCATTATCAAGTATTTTGTATAAAAATACTCCATTGACCGCTTTTGCTTTTTTTGGGTTTTCATCAATTTTTTGCTGTATCGTTTGAAATACTAAATCGCTTTGAAGTTTTTTTCCTGCTGTTCGATTTAAACTAACATCTTTTAAATCAACGTATCCGCCAACTAAAACATCTTGCCCAGTCTCAACGACTGTAGTTTTAAAATGAATTCGATTGCCAATTTGCCATGTTTGAATGTTAAGTGTTTGACCTGGGATAACTGGTTTTGAAAATCGTGCTTTAACAGCTCTTAGTGATTCAGCTTGATTTCCAGCATACTTTTCAATTATTGCTTTAACAGATATTCCCATTGTACACAATCCATGCATGATAGGAATTTTATGACCAGCGATAATCGAAAATCCTGGATCAATATGCATTGGATTTAAGTCTCCTGACAAACGAAATAGTGCAGCGGAGTTTACACTGGTTTTAACTTCAAATGATAAATCTGGTGCACGATTTGGTGGCATTACAGTGCTTATTAATTTTTCAGAGTCTTTTTTTCCTCCAAATCCACCCGCTCCAACTATAAATACACTACTTTGTGTTCGTACAATTAAATTTCCTGAAGAATCAAAAGTTTCTGCGTTTACAATGACAACTGCTCCAGAGCGTTTATCAAGTATGTCAGCAATGTAGGCTTCAGTTTTAAGTGTACCTTCTGTTGGCAATGTATGGAGTACTTCAAGATATTGTTCACCATGAAAAACCTGAGACAGGTCAACTTCTTTTTTAAGAGCTGATCCAACAATATCAGAAGTCAGTGTTATCATTAATCCAGGTTGAATGAAAAACGTTGGAAGTGGACTGAATCCTTGATAGTTTTCATACAAATACTTTAAATCACCATTTACTCTAACGCTTGCTCCCACACCAAGCGCATACAATATTAAATCTTTATAGTTAAATGTAAAAGAATCACAATACTTTTTGACACTTAAAGATTTAGATTCAGTTTTTTGCTGCTGCAATTGTTCTAAAACATTTGAGAGGTGTCCTGTTGCTTCAGCATTTGAATCAAATCTTTCAGCTTCTGACATATCAATGACTTTGCTCCAAACATCTCGCACATATTCTGGTGAGACATCACTATCAATTGAGGCTCGTAAAAATGCACCTTTTCCACGAACAATATGTAACTTTGTGGCCCACCCAGCTGCACTTTCAATAATAGCCTGATTGGTTTCACATTCCTATAGTATTCAATTTATTTTGTTTTAAGCAAATTTCGATTTGGTAAATGATAGATGTAAAAACTCACCTCACTACATAGGTAAACAACAACTGGAGCAATTAATTTCGGCTTAAGCTCTTTGAAGAAAACTTCAGGTAATATTCCTTCCGTCATTCTGGATGCTGCAGTAGGAACAATGACATTACAATGAATATTATATTTTGCACCTTCAATTGCAAGAGTATTTGCAAATCCCACCAATCCTAATTTAGCAGCTGAATAATTGGCTTGTCCAAAGTTTCCATAAACGCCAGAATTACTGCTTGTCATTATAATGCGCCCATATTTTTGTTTCCGGAAATAAGGCCAAGCAGCACGAGTGGTCTTATAAGCTCCTTTTAAATGAACATCATAAATTGAATTCCATTCATCATCGCTCATATTAGCAAAACTTTTGTCTCTTAAGATTCCTGCATTGTTTACAAGGATATCGATTCGTCCATATGTATCAATTGCAGTTTGTACAATTTTTTCTCCGTCAGTGACTGAATTATAATCAGGAGCAGCTATTTTTAAAAAAGATTAGATTGATAAGCAAGTTAATACTATGATTTTACAGATTTGTACCTTGTCCTCCTAAAGCTTTAATTTCTGCAACAACAACGTCAGCTTGTTTGCTTCTTCCCTCTCCATGAAAATTACCTCCTAAATCATTGACCTTAAGAAAGAAGTATAAGAAAAGCAATTAACATATTCAATGAATTATTAAGGCTACATACTATGACCTTTGCACCTCTTTGAGCAAAAAGCAAGGCATATTCTCGTCCTAATCCACTTCCTGCACCAGTAATAACTGCAACTGTATCCCTCCCATCAAATCTAATTGTAGACATATTTATTTGATATTAATTTGTTTTTTTGAAATCAAAATATTTTAAACTTGTACTTTGATACTACGGTTAACAGTGAAAGTTAATCATCATTTGATATTTGGAGGAAAATGACTCAGATTTCAAATATTGTTTAAAATAATTTATAAAACCGTTAACCTTTACGTATCGACATGCTTTTTTTTAGTATTATAATTATTTTTTCTACTGCCTTTGTATGTTCCGTTAATCTGGTTCTTTCTCTGAATCTAATATGATTTAAAATTGGGTTAGCATAAATTTAGCAGCAATTTTAGTATTATGATATGAAGTTTACATTGTTGATTTTGAATATTAATTTTTCAAAACATTAATATTAAAGTAAAACAACATATTCTCAAATTTTAAAGAATTATTTACTCTGATGATTTATAAAGATGAATTCTTATTTTTTTACTTGTGGAGCCGAAATAATCCCATTGGTTTCTTAACGCAAACGGTGTGCCTATTAAGTGTTAAAATATTGTTGCATGTGTGAGAAACTATTGTTACATCACAGATAATAAAATACAATGAAAAAGTGTGTATGTTAAATATAAAATTAATAAAATACATACATTTTTTTTTAATACACTCACAAAAAATTAACAAGTATTATATAAAGTAAACAAAACAAACCGGCTTAAAGATGTTCAAAACAATTCTTATCGTGTTGTTATCAAAGTGTTACGTGTATTTAATTTGGTGCTAAAATTTTTGAGAAATTTTTTTAAGATTTTAGATTCCTTAATTCAATAGATTTAAAAAATTTATTCATTGTGTGAGTATATCATCTTTAAAGTGTACAAATTTTGTGTCATCTGTTGATTTCTTGCTATTTGAAGATTTATCTTCTGCTTGGTTTGGATTATCTAAATATTCTTTCTCACAAGTCTCGTGATAACTTTCACGTTTTTCCTTTTGGGGAATAATGAAATATGGGCAAATTTCACGCTCTTCTGGTTGTTGGTCAGAAAGTTTTGCATCACCAATTTTAGAAGAAATATTTAAGTTTTGTGGATCTCCTGTAATAGTAAGGGATTGTAATGCTTCATTCATGTCTTTTGGTTCATCCACAATTGGATCGGTGAGCTTTTGATTTAAAACTTCTTTTTCTATTGCATTTGCCAAATCTTCCTTCAAATGCCCTTGCAATAATAGATAATTACGAACACTTTGAATGCTTCTTGCAGTAAATAACTCTGGAAAATTTTGCATATATCGATAAACATAGAGATCGGCACTTGTTATTATGAATCGATGGGAATAGACATGGAGAGTTGCTCCAATATATAAATCTTTTGGAGAATAATATACTGGTTCGTCAGGATTTGAATCTGGTTTGACAATTTTGATAGGAGAAAGAAAAAGTCCGCCTTGTATACCAGAATTGTCGGATGCTAACTCTACTATTTTAATTGTATGATTTGACAATGAATACATTATAATAAAATTTCGGTGTTGGTTTTCAGGGTGTTCTGTATCCATAACACAACCGTAACGCAAAAATTTGTTTTGGTTTATAAGATAATTAATTATATCTTTTTTAGGGGATTTTGGGATTAATCCGTAACATGAAGCCATAGAATCTTCAGGGGTTCCAAGTCCTAAATAGTTGGGCAATCGTGATTTTGGTTTTTTTTTCTCTGATGCTTGAATCTCCAATCTATTAGGTTGAGGAAATTTAAGCACTCTTTCATAATAATCACGTGTGAATTTATCACAATCAAGCAGAATAATTTTTTTTCCATATACGAATATCGTTTCACCAATTCTTAAATCAGTTGGACAATAGAAGTCAGTGATTTCATTTTCTGATTTTTCCATGAAAATTGAAGGAAATTCAGATGGTAGTTGTTTCCAGTTTTTAGGTAATCTATTACGACTCATCATCATAGAAAAATGATAACGTCCCTCTCTGTTTTCCTTAAGCTCTTTTATAGCTATTGTATCATCCTCTAAATAATAAAATAACTTGTATGTAATATATTGGTTACTTGTTTTATCATTCTCATAAAGTACACAATCAAAGTGTAAAACCATTCCTTGAAACTCTAAATAACGTCTAAGTTTATCATCGATCCTTGGAACTTTGAAATTCGAAGCCGATTTCATTTTTTTAATAATTTTATTTGTGTTTGTAGAATCTATAGGCAAACATTCTGCAGGATTTAGTTCAATTCCATTACTCAAAAGAAACTCTTTTGTATACATATCACAATCTGTTATATGAAAAACAAATCCTTGCATTGCTATATCTATGCCTAAGTTAAAATTCTTCCATGTATAGTATTTGTCTGATGAAACATTCTTGATTTTTCCTCGGCGTATTAATTTTCCTTGTGGAAATCCACAATTCTAATAAAATAAGATTTTAAAATGTCAAAAAATAAAATACATACAAAATACATACGTCAATTTCTGGTTCAATAACTGTGATAGTGTCGTCTTCAAGGAAGTAGAAAATATTAACATATCTAGTTCTTACGTGTTCTTTTTGAGATTCGAAAATTTGTTGCTTAAAAAATGCTAAGAACTTTAAAGTTTTCTTGTCATATAATACAAAATGAGGCTTAAATGGATTGATATAAGGCTTTTTTACGCATCCATATGTTAAAATGGGGTCGAACCTAAATTGAATTTTAACAAAAAGGCTCAGGCTGTGTCAAGAGATCAAAACTTTTCAACTTACAATATGGAATTACGATTCATTTTATTGTACATCAAAGAATCTTCCTTTTTGGGGTCACCTCCAACTCCAAATACTGGTGTTTTTGGAATTCGATACCCATTTCTAAAGTCAAAGCAATGAGAAACATTATGATTTTGTTTGAATTTTCCATCAAAATTTAATCCTGGTAGTTTTGGTAAACTGTCCATTTTACAAATTTGTCGACTTGAATTTGAAGTATATTAGTTTAAGCTGTTTGAAATTATTTATTTTAAATAAACAAACCAATTCCTTGGAAACGCATTTCATGGCTTGTTTATTTAGTAATATATATTTTACAAGGATACAAGTTTTAAAGATTGCAATTTGTATATGCCTCTAAAATGTATAGTTCAGTATGTATGTATAGCTCACTTATTCTTTTTGTCATTTCATTTTGTCAGTTAATAAAATAATTTTCATTAATTTTTTTAATTAAAGTATAATTGTTCTCAAAAAAAAATCGTCATTTCTTTTGTTTTGTTTCAGATTTTACATTAAAGAATGAACCGTATTTTAAACAAATTAAGTTGTAGTAGTGTGAACTTGATACTAACTCGTTCGTACTTAACAAAAAAATTGGATAAATTCAGGTAACAAACTTATGACTTAAGATACAACAAAATTGCCTAAATAAATATTTGTTTTATCATTCTTTATTGCAAGATATATCAAAAAATACATAAGTTTATAATCTCTTAATTTCCGATCAATTTTATATTTATCCTTTTTTTGTATGGAATGTACCTGAAATAAATACCTATAGAAAGCAGAATTGATATGTAAATGTTTCTAACTCTCACAATTAATATTCATATATATTTTTCACATTAGCACGTATCTTGATATTAAACCGGAAATATATGATGCCTTGCATACAAATAGGAAACCACTTGTGGCATTAGAATCAACAATAATAACTCATGGTATGCCGTATCCAGATAATTTGAAAACAGCTATTGAGATTGAAGAAATAGTTCGCCGACAGGTAATTCAAAATCAATTGATGGGTGACTAAATTTTAAATTAAATTATTTTCAATAAGAATGCAATACCTGTAACTGTTGCGATTTTGGATGGAAAAATAAAAGTAGGTTTATCTGTAGAAGATTTAGAAAAATTAGCAAAAAATTCTACAGATAATCCTTGTGTAAAAACGTCTCGACGAGATTTTGCATATGTAATACAAAATAAATTGAATGGTGGAACAACTGTTGCTGGAACATTGATGGTAAGGAGCATTTTGTCAACCCTGAGTCAAAAAATTTGTAAAATAATTTTTAGGTTTGTAATATGGTTGGTTTAAAAATATTCGCAACTGGAGGAATTGGTGGAGTTCATAGGAATTTTATGACTACAATGGATGTCTCAGCTGATTTAGTAGAGTTAGGAAAATCTGGAGTGGCAGTCATTTGCAGTGGAGTCAAATCAATATTAGACATACCAAGGACATTGGAATTTTTAGAAACTGAAGGTGTGTTGGTTGGATCTTATCAAAGTGAAAATAATGATTGTCCAGCGTTTTATACAAGAAAGAGTGGACTCAAAGCTCCATATAATATCAAAAATGAATTTGAAGCTGCCCAAATACTCAAAATAATAAATGATTTAGAATTAAATAGCGGAATGTTGATTGGTGTTAATATTCCTGAAGAGTTTGCAATGGATGGTAAGAAAAAATTAAATTGTTATCAATTAATTTTGTAATTTTTATAAATTGTAGAACATTTAATAAATGAAGCAATAAATGGTGCTCTTCAAGATGCTGACAAATTGGGAATTACTGGAAAAGAAATTACTCCATTCATTTTGAAAAGAGTTACTGAAGTAACTAAAGGCGATAGTTTGAAATCAAGTAAGTTTGTAATTCTTCATAAATTTTCATATACTTTTCACTAAGAAATTTATTTGAAGATATATCTCTTATAAAAAATAATGCTGAAGTAGCAGCAAAAATTGCTGTTGAATATTGTAAATTGAATGATCATTTCACAATTGAATTAGATGACAAAAAGTTTATTGAAAAAGATGAAACGGCATTCTTACCTGAAATGGCTCCGGTAAGTGATTCATACAGTAAGTTTTGAAAAGTTAACATCATTCTTTGATACTCCTTATGGATTTTCGTGAGTCTTTTTTTATTAAACTTTATTGTTCTTCAATTACTCTTTGTACATTTTTTATAGTACTGCATGCCCCTGCTAACTCTTGATTTATCTTCACTACTACTTAATAAGTATATTATAAGAAGCACAATTTTAAACTGTTTTGCTTTAAGTGAACATGATTAATTATTCCCGATGAGCTTTTTTTATGAATTAGGATTAAATTCATGTATTTAAATTCAAATTGGTTTTTACCTGAAGCTGAACTGAAGCTGTTTTGCTGAAAAACTCATTCGAAAAATATTGAGGAATATTCAAATTTGTGTGTTAATTTTTTCTATAAATATTCTTCATATTCGTTTAGTATAAGGTTAAACGTTAAAAAATAAATATACTTTGGGCATTATTGTGATCTCATTTTAGGTCACTATGGAAAGTTTACAAAAAACATCATGTAATAATATTTGAGATTTTGTATATCCATAATATCAGATAAGTGAATTTTCTCTTGCGATGAATAAATTTGACCCTTTTTCAATTTTGATTCTGGAAAAAAATGTTAAGTGCATTGGGTTCATGGGTTGGGTTTCAGAGCCTAAAAACCGTTAAAAAACGGTTATATAATTTAAAATTTTACTTATTTGTTTTTTATTGAGGAACTTATTGTAAATATTATTCAAATCTCTATTACCGACTAAACAATTCGACTGTTCGGCAGAGTTATGGAAATTTACAATATTAAAATGAATTTTAACTATTTAGCTGTGAGATTTGGCTCCTGAGCCTCCAGAGCGTGAAAATATCTCAAATCCCAAATTTTTCGAAATGGCGGAATTTTTATTTTTTTTCAAAATGGCGGATTTTTCAAATTTAGTTCAATGAAACGGGTCCGATCGAAATGCCGAGTGGTTAGTATTTATCATTTTTTAATTTGATTGTTCTTGTTATAGGTTATCATTGGAGGGAGTAATATAGACACGTGTATTACCATTTTAGACGATGATGTTAAGGTAGGCAGATTTATTATTTGTTTTACTAATTTTTTATTTAATTTTTGTTTTTTTAAATTTGCTTCAATCGATAATTGAAAGTAAATATGTGGTTTGAATGATTTCACATTACAAGCAATAACTATTCTTAAATGTATGAAAAATTTATTCATAATTCGTTTAACACACATGTTATCATTGAAAAATTTTCGACTACAGTCTAAAAAAATTAAGTGAATCAATTGGTTTTTATTCTTTCGTATAACTAAATCTCTTTGCTGTTTATGGTTCTTCTAATTGTATAAAGAACTAAATTCAAATAAAATAACTCAAGTATTTAACTCTTTTAAATATATTCTTTTTATTTGTTAATTCTTAGTTCAATAAATCAATTAATTTACTTCTATATTATAATTAGTTTAGATGTTCTTATTTAATTTCATTTTATTTTAGGAAAATTTTATTCTGAAAAAAACTGCCATTTTAATAAGAATTCTTTGTCGATGAAAACACCCCATTTATGGCTCTCATTTTAGAATATAGATTTCCTTTATATATTATTTGTTTTCTATTTTTATAATTATCTAGTTTCCATATATATATTTATATAAATATTTCATTGAACTATTTTTAAAACTTTACAATTCGGTTAGCAAAAATTCAAAAGTTCAGTAACAGAAAGAGGATTAAGATCAGTAAAGAATTGAATATGAACAATAAATATCAGTACAATTATTTTGAAATTGATAATTTTCTTTTAAATTAAAATAGGTGATTGGCCTTATATAGTTCAGAAAGCAAATTATTGGGATTTAATTAATGAAATATTAATAATATTATAAATTCAATTTTAATGACCGGTTTCTAACATTATTCCATTTATTGAGATGTATTTCAGTTTTTTACTATTATTAGTATTATTATTATTAATAAACACGTACTATCTTTTGTATAACTACATTCAGTGTCAATATTTTTTTTTTAAATTCGGATCAAAAAATTTCAATTGGATAATTTACTTTGTTAAAATATATAGATAAATTTTTACATGTTTCCTAATTAATTTTAAAAGTTCCATTCATTTAAGCTGTTTATTTTAATTGTGTCACACAAATATTTATAATAATATTTTGAAAATTATATTTTTTTCATAAAAAGACATCATTTCTTTGGGCGTACAATAATTCTGATGAAATTTATTTCTTGATTAATGCATACAACTAATGCCAAGCAGACTTTTGATCTAAAAACGAAGTTATAAGGCATTCATATGTTACTATAAATTACTATAAAGCTTTTAGGTTTCCAAATCAAGGGTTATTATTATTATTATTATTTATTGTAAAGTTTCTTATATTGATAAAAAAATAGTATCATGAGTTCGATGATGGGGAGAAATATAAATAAAATTTCCGATGCCTTTATTTTTTGCTATAAATTTGTACACTGGTTCTTTATGTCATTTTAAGCATCCCTGCAAAAAAATTTTTTTTTCCGTACACACGTTCTCGAAATATCGCGCTTTGAAATTTCGCGAATGGCGCGCGGGGCCATTTTTTGACTTGTGATATCTCGAAAACTATAAAACGTAGAAAAAATTCTAAATATGTTTTGGAAAGATCTGAAGAATATCTTTATTAATTATTTATAATATTTTTTAAAAAGTATTAAATTCATAATTAAATTTCAATTTAAAACACTGTTTTGCCATTTTTTAGTATTGGGACGTGATAAATTTTTATTTTTTTTCTATGATTCTGTAGCTTTCATATCCAGCAATCGATTTTCTTTGGTTTTGGTAAAAGGTTCCTAAAACTTTTAAAGATACAGAGCCTAAAAGCGCGATTTAATTACAATTTTATCAAAAAAAGAGTTTTTAATGATGCGTACCAAACATTTGAGTAACATAAGACACCTAAATGAATCACCAAAAGTATGAATATTCTTGTTTTTGTATGAAATATCACGATTTGAACTGTTTTAATGAAAAATTGTAATTAAATCGCGCTTTTAGGCTCTGTATCTTTAAAAGTTTTAGGAACCTTTTACCAAAACCAAAGATAATCGATTGCTGGATATGAAAGCTACAGAATCATAGAAAAAAAATAAAAATTTATCACGTCCCAATACTAAAAAATGGCAAAACAGTGTTTTAAATTGAAATTTAATTATGAATTTGATACTTTTAAAAAAATATTATAAATAATTAATAAAGATATTCTTCAGATCTTTCCAAAACATATTTAGAATTTTTTCTACGTTTTATAGTTTTCGAGATATCACAAGTCAAAAAATGGCCCCGCGCGCCATTCGCGAAATTTCAAAGCGCGATATTTCGAGAACGTGTGTACGGAAAAAAAATTTTTTTTGCAGGGATGCTTAAAATGACATGAAGAACCAGTGTACAAATTTATAGCAAAAAATAAAGGCATCGGAAATTTTATTTATATTTCTCCCCTGATATTAAATTTTCTTAAAGTTTGTTCTTCAGAATATCATTATTTTCTCAATACAATTACATTTATTTCACGGAAATAGCTAAGATAATTTTAATTGTGCAAAGCATTATAAAATTAAGTAATTTTAATTTTTTTCTCATAAATTTAAATGAAAGTTGTGCAAGACAGTTTTTAAAATGTAAAACTTTTGTGTTTTTCACGTAATTCAATAAGGAATAAGTTTTTTTTATTATTGTTCCTAGCTAGTCACATGTTTTAACTTAAATTACACTAAATCACATCATTTAAATATTTAAGGAGTAAAAATAATATTTATTTCTATTAATTTATTGAAGTACAATATTTAATACAACGTAAAGTGAAAATCTTTTTTAATTCAAAATTTAATAACAGTTGATAAATGCCTACGTTTTATTTCTTTAATGTATGCATATTTGCTTTAGAACTTAAGGCCGAGGAAAGAATGGTTTTTACCAGCATAATTTTTTCCTCGACCCATGGTGTCCTTTACATATTTTTATTAATTTTTTATTCAACCATAAGTGATTCTAATAATAAATCTATGTATATAAAGTATTTTATATGAGTGTTTACACAGTTACCAAATTAAATAAATAAAAATGTTTGTTTTTGATATTATATGTCAATAAAAGTATATGAATCCTTCAAAATTTATTTATAATGAATCTTAAGGAACATCACAAACACTGTCTTTTTTTCTAATTTCCACATATATTTCTTTAAATATATAAAAAAAGCTTTTGAGTATTTTGTGTAGCACTGTGTACTGTCACACACGAGTATTATAAATATCAATGGGTCTATTTATTCTAAAAAATTAAATATAATTTTGGCCCCAATAATGGTTCAAAAGTTATATTAATGTAATTTCATAACTATTTTATTAATTTTACTTTTCTTGAATTAATCTAGATTTATTATATTTTAAACTGCGTTATTTAATCTGCAGAAAGGAAATTTCAAAATTTATCACACCGTCTAAAATCAAAACAGCAAGGCGCATTCAATCTCTATATTAGAACCCACAGATACGCTGAGAAAAATTGTGTAAAATATAGATTTAAAATAATTGATATGTGAAGTACTTTTCTAATAAAACTTTCGGATTGAAATTTGAAAAATCTTTTGCACGTAATATGAGTAGTATCTTTAGAATCACATGTGCATTTTTTTAATACTTGTGGTTGCATTTTTATTGAGTTGGTTTGGATATTGAATAAAATAAAAAATTCCAAGAATTAATATATAGTTAAAAGTGAATCAATATGAAGAACAACCCAGATTTTTTTTAAATATTTTACTGCAAAATTGCAACATTAAAATGTATTATATTGTATTGAATTTTATTCAATGTAATTTTAATTCCATTTTATTTTCAATTATTTTTTCCAAACAACTTTAAAAATGACAAAAAATCAATAACACTAGAGTTTTTAAATTATGATTACCAACTTGTTTTTCACATAGGCCTTTAAAATCATTCCAACAAGGTAAATGAGACAAAAATAAATATCACAAAAAAGTGAATGTACAGTAGTATTTTAAACGGTTTAAACCCTTAGCTTTTGTATATATACTAATTTTAACTTAACTTTTAAGTTTTGTTTTAGATTACATCTCTATTTTGAAAAACTTAATATAAGGAGAGTTTTTTTATAATGAAAACTCTTTATTACTCCTTATTATGTTCCTACATTAATTTAAAGTTTTTACCATCATTTCTTCATCTTTTTTTTCCATTTGAATTGGAAATATGTACACATTTACCTAAATTTTTTATATAGTCTGTTCTTATATCAATTACTATAACTATTAAAATTCAATTTAAACTGTACTATGTATTACTAATTTTTACTAAATAGTTTTTGGTGTATCGTGTATTTTTTACTTGGTTCTAGTATTTCAAAATTTAATTATTATTTAAATATTTAGTTTTATGTTATCCTAAGTAAGGTCTTATTAATTAAAAGACTCATTGTCAGTTAATGAATTTTAAAAAATAGAAATCTTAGGTTTTTTTCAAGTCTATCTTTAAAGTTTCTTTTGTAACAAAATATTTTTGTTTTTTTTTTTTATTATTACTAAAACAAAGATTTTAGACAATTTTTTTAGTGTTTTGCGGAATCCTATTACCTGCTCTTATGGTATTATCTTGTTTCAACTACATCAAACCATATGATGAAAAATATTAATTTGTTGTTCATATATCGGAAGTTTTTAAAGTTCCTCACATTCACAATCGTCATTGGTATCGGTTGATCGTGTGCTCTTGTAAAATCGGATACCCTTTTTTTTGTCATAAGTAACGCGACGAGACAAATGCGGATCTCCTCCAACTGATCGCCACCGATCACCAAATAATTGTGTTAAATAATACCGTAGTCAGATTCTGGTCACTGTCGGTGCATTCGAACGTCTATGAATGAAAAAAAAATGCAAAAATTTTATTTTGTAAAAACTTAATTTTTTAGATTAAAAAAACTTTTAACTTAACATGTACTTTTTCCTAGCACCAATATAATAAACATTTATTTTTGAAATGTTAATATAAAACTCCAATAGATTTACTGTAAGTTTTTTATTGTTATATATTTTTAAGAAAAACCAAATAAGAGTAAACTGAGAGTTGACTGAATTTCAACTTGAAATAACGTATATAACGAAAAATTAAACACTGTAAGTTGAGAACGCCCCGAAGTACAAATTGATTTGGTCTGGAGACGGAGATCTTTGATTAACGCTTATAGGGTATTTGATCAATGCCATTCCTGCATTTCCTGTAAATTTGGATAACAATTTCGAATATTATTATCACTTTTTTGGGCCGAGGAGAGTGATTTTTTGCACATTTTACACCGTGGAAGTCCATAATACTTGGGAGACTCAATCGAATAATTTTCATCTATGTGACAAACAGAGCATTGTTGCTTACATCCTTTGATACTCTTTTTCCGCAGAATACTACATTCTTGACATGTCCTTTGAGCATGCAATAGTATCCTTTTGAAAAATTATTGAACTTTATGGTTCTTCTAGTGAAAAAATAGGGCTACCAAAGATGAATCATTTTCTAACCGCTCATTTCATTTTCCTCAGCCGTTTATTTTTTAATCGAAAATAATAATCTTATATTGAAGCATTCCTCTTTGTGCAAGTAATTTTCAGTGTAAAAAAAAATAACTTTTACAAATCAGAACTACAGTATTCCCTGTCTACTTTGCAATAAATGGGGGGAGAAGTCACTGCAAAGTAGAAAAATTGCAAAGTACAAAACTGTCAAATTTAATTATTGTAAAGTACAGTAAAACCTTTGTACTTTGCTCTGGAAAAGTAGAAAAGTTTCTGCAAAGTCTAAAAATTGCAAAGTAAGAACACATATAAGAAAAATGTCAAAATCCTTTAATTTTCAAAGTGAAATTCTGTCATTTTGAATGATTTTATGAAAATTACAATGGTTTTTCTTTACTTTGCAAAACTGCAGAACTGTCAAATTTACCTATGCATCAATGCAAAAAAAAAAAATACCAGAAAATGGAAAAATAGTGTTATAAATTGAAATTTCATTATAAAAATAATATTTGTTTGAAAATATTATAAGTAATTAATAAAGATATCTTTTAGATCTTTCCTATTTTTTCTACTTTTTGTAGTTCGCGAGATGTCACAATTAAAAAAAATCGCCCGCGCGCTATTCGCGAAATTTTAAAGCACGGTGCTTCAAGAACGTGTGTACGAAAAAAAATTATTTTGCATTGATGATTAGAATGACATGAACAACCAGTGTAGAAATTTATAGCAAAAAATAAAGGCATCGGAAATTTTTCTCCCCATATAAGAAAAATATATTTCCATCACGGATTTCAGTAAAAATCAGACCAAAAACTGAATTTCCTTTGTCTATGCATATACTGCGGGGTTCTTTGCGGGGCGTTTTCAATTTATAGTGAATCTGTTACGTATTTTTGTGGTCTGTAAAAAATTATTTGCATTAAAAGAAAAAATGAAGCAATGTAGATAATGTTTTATTTTCATTATTTACAAACTCAATTGCATTAAAAATTATACATAACGCAATAACTGAGCAATTAATCTCCAAAGTGATGCATCTAAATTTAACACTACAGGGTAAAGGAAATAAGATAGAAAAAGAAAAGAAAGGTTGCAACGTAATTTAAGATTTGTTTTTTTTTTCTTCAATATAAGAAGCAAAATGTTAATTTAAAAGTGACTGTTAAATTAAAGTGTTACCTGATCTACAAGAGTTTCCGTCGTATGGCTGCACAAAATGAAAAAATCAGAAGAAAAAAGGTTTTTTTTTGGTGTTTATTAGCAAATATTTATAAAAAAAAAAAAAACTCCTAATCCAAAAACAAAATATCATAACGCATTATTATAAAGCTTGATCTTTTTACATAAGTAATTAGTTAATAAAAAATGGCATAAAATTATAAAACAAAGTTTGTAAATATTAGTTACAAATATGTTGGCAATAAATTAATGTATTGATTTGATAAAAGCACTTGATAAGTGATTTTTCTTGTTAATTTAAGATAACTTATGTCACTAATGAAAGTGTGTACTATTATGAAAATAAATATACAGAAAAATGTCTAGGGGTGAAAATTATTTATATGAGAAGGTTAAGCATTTCTTGAAAATTATGTGACACAATTCTTAAGGAAAGAAAGTGTTTATAAGTAATAAAGATGAGTCTAAATAAAGAATAATGTAAGAAGGTTAAATTTTAAATTAAATAGGGAATAGATTTTTTACACCACTTTGGGAATGCAATGCTCATCATGAATAAACACACATATATATGACACGTGAAATTATTTCAAAATTAAATTATTTTTTTTTATTTTATACAGAGCCGCTTGTTAATTCCAGATAATTGTTTTTTTTTACGAAAAAACTGCTAATCAGGGTTTTATTTCTGACTAGTACGCTGTTATTACATAACATAGCGAATAATACTGTATTGCGGCTTTCCATGAATGTGTTACTGCTATCAAGAGTTTTAGAACACTCTATTTAAAATCATGAAATAACACTAAATCTACCGAATATGGTCATTTGACCATGTTTAACTTTCGACTGAAATTAAAATAATAAAGACGCAAAATAATCAAAAAAAAATTCTATGCATTTCTAATACCAAAATACATGTTTTGACCTTATTTTTCGATTTTTGAGAAAAAAAATAATATTTTTATAAGTTTTAACTGAAAATATAATTTTTGTCTGAAAAAACTTAAAAATTTTATTTTTTTGTGCACTTAACTTTTTATTATTATTGAAAAATGTTTCGTACTTGTTTCCCTTGTTTTCAAAGGATAACCAAACTTTTGAATCCAAAAAAATATTGTTTTTTTTTTTTTTTTTTTTTTTTTATTTATGTAATTGCTATAAACCAAAATGTTCAATTTACATAACCGAATATTTTAACCTATTTCTCTTTATGAATTATATTGCCTCAAAAAATGAATATTTTGAAGTTGAGTTACATTTAGAACAACTTATACGAAACTTATACTTTAGAATGAAAGTTAATTTTTGAATAACTTGCAATGATTTTCAATATATTTTCTCATTAAATTAGCCAAAGGCCATTTGTTCTTGTTTGGTTAAATTAGTAGCGTCAAAATCTCAATAAAGTTCAGACTACATGTTCAACAATACAAGTGAATGATCGCCGGGAAGGCTTATCAAATTTAGAACTTATAGGTAAAGATATTTCTGTATTAAGCTATTTGATTTCGTTTAAAGTATTTGATTTTACAGCAACAATGATGCGGATTAGAAATCATGGAAATCTTCAATACAGTACACTTGAATTTTTTTTTTGAAATTTAGAAAAAACTAATTTAAATTAATTTATTTAGTATAGTAAAAATAATTTTAATGTTTTATCGGCCAGCAAAAAATATAACAATTTACTTTATTATAACATTTCTTTAATTATTCTTTCAAACAAAAAATAAAGCTCAAATAGAGTGCTAAAATTATTTTTTTTAAATTGTTTTATATTGTTATTTGAAAAACAGGTCATTTCATTAAAGTTAAAAAATTATACAGCTAAACAAAAAAAGTCGATGTCATACTTCTGAGAAATCCCGAAACACGTCAAAAAGATTTTTCAATCCTGATTATTTTCCACTTTGAAAGAAAAGACTAACTATTCCTTAATATTGAACAAAAATCGATACTTTTCTATGTTCTCATAAAACAAAAACGAATCAGTGAATTTTAAAATTTTAAAGTGGAAAATAATCAGAATTGAAAAATCTTTTTGACGTGTTTCGGAATTTCTCAGAAGTATGACATCGATTTTTTTTGTTAAGCTGTATTATTGAGCAGGGATACAAGAGTTGTGCTTGATTAAAAAATAAAAATTTTATTTTATTTAAAAGAATATTGCCAAAAGTATTTGTCATTTTAGGCATTATAGTGATTTTTCGTTCTTGCGAATAAATAATAAATTCCAATTTACATTGTAACAAACTCATATTTTATAACGATATTTGGCATTATAATTTCATACCTGTAATTAGGAGTTTTAGTGTCGAAATCGGTCATTTCATAATTATTATTTCCATTTATTGTCTTTTTGGTTGTACCCATTGATCCTGCTGCAGATGAAGTGGTGGGCTGTTGTTGTTGAGGTCTTAATGATGATTCTAGTGGTTGTTGTGATGTTCCTATACTATATGATGCACGTCTTCCTACACCGATTGAACTAAATGCCGTTGGATTACTCTCTTCAATAATAAGCGCACAGTTTGAATTAGTATCTGAATCACCTCCTTGATTTATTTGTTCATTTATACAACTATATAATTGTTTATGCTTTAACAGTTTCGGTGTAGGATTTTCGGGTACAAGTAAAGATTCACGTTCGCATTCATGTGATTCTGCATATCCTTTGTCACGTTCACGATTTCCCATTTTATTTTCACTATACTGTATTCCACCGTTAATTGATAGTGGATTAACAATTGACTGTTTTTTTCAATTTAATTGTATGAAGAAAACAAATAGAGCTTTAATGTCAATAATAAGAACCTACCTGGTTTTGATCCGTTGATCCAATTATGCCACATTCACCTTGCAAAATTGCCGTTGCCATTTCAGCTTGTAGCAACTTAATTTTTTGTATCATTTCTTTGATTTCGTATCGTAATATACCAAGAAAAGTAATTTTTAAAAATGAAATTACACAATATCCTATTACAAATAAAATGTCTGCTGTGTTTCTTAGCCATGACACCAGCTTTTCCTTACAACCCTAAAAAATGAATTTTTTTTTTAAAGTAATAGTTTTTCAATAGTTTTTAGAGACATTTTAAAAAATGTTTTTAATGTTTAACAATAATAATTAGTAAAATAGCTAATAGAAATAAGGATCAGAAGTCATATTGAAACGTCTTAAACACTAAAACACTTCTGAACACTAAAATATAGAACAAGAAAGAAAATAGAATGAAATTTAACATTCGTACAACATTCGTACAACTTTTCTATGATTTTTTCGATTTCAGGCAAAAAAGGAACAAATGGCTAACGGCTTTTGGATTTACATTTATCCGAAATGAATTATATCAATTTCATTACTGATTAATACCCTAAAGTTTCTTCAAGATAAAAAAAAAATATTTTCATTCAAAAATGAATAAGAAAGTGTAAATCTGTGAAAATTAGATATTTTTTTTGTTTTCATCACAAATCTATATGTACAAACTAAATCTTAGCTCAATTTAATTTGATTCCTTTTATGTTTCTTTTCTACTTTATATTTTCAATATGAAAACAAACAGCAAGTTAAACACAAAATTATTTAAGGATGTTACAAGTGATCCCTTTGATATATTTATTTAGATATATGGAGAAAAAGAATAATATACGTCAATATCTATCTGGATATTTTGGAAAATATATACAAAAATGGCACGAATACACTAGAAACAATAAAACGCATGAAACGTGTCGTTTTCAACACTACAAAATACATTCATTTTCCTTCCGAGATAGGTTTTTATTGTGCTTCTTCTTATTTTATTTTTTTAGTGTGTTTCAGTCATAGAATAAAGTTCACGCATTTAAATGATAATGATATGCATTATATAAGAACAACACTGGATACCAACAAAAGAAGATATTTACATAAAAAAACAATACATGATGATAATATAAAAAAATATACCACATACAAAGACCATATACCAAAAATAAAGCCATTTAAAATCTTATAAGATAAGTTGTATCACGCCTTACAATCATCCTAATAACACAATCAATTTTTCTGTCGCATGGTTGGCATGTAAAACAACCATTCCCATTCTTTATAAAAACATGCTGATATAAAATATGATATTAAAACTATTTGTTTTTGCTGATTGAAAAAAACATTTCAAGGATATTTAAAATGTACTATGAAAATTTAGGTCATGAGAAAAAGAATGAATGAGGAGATGTTTGAATTAGCATGGAGTACCAGAATCAAAGTGCAAAAATTTTAAAAAAATATTATACGAAATTATCGGTAAGTGGTTATTATCGGTAAGTCATGAACCGACTCTATGAACTTTTTATTTAGCGTTTTACATATTTTCATACAAAAAATCAGGATGACCACAAAATTGAAAATTCTAAATTGCCTTACTTTTCCATAGTTTTAGAAAAATTTCCCTGAGTACAGAAAAGTATTAAGTTGATTTTTAAATTTTTATTGACCACATTTTCATTTTTCCATTTAGTATGATTATCACTGCTAAGAAATTTCCAGTGAGCGACTTGAACATAAATTTTTGCTCGGAGTTGGAGAGTGTGTGACGAAAACTATTTTTTTTTTTTTGTATAAAAAGGCAAAAAAAAGTTAATTTACCAGATTACTATCTACAACTTTCAAGGACAAATGTCATACTTATTTGATACAAAACATTGTCTTTTTTGCTTTTTTAAGTTGAAAAATAGAAAAAAATTAAAAAATTAAAGTTTCATATTTTTGATGAACTGTAGGTTTGTGCACTCAGATTAGCAAATAGATACTTTAAATTCGCACTCACTTATGAAATGAAAAGGTACATTAAATAAATTTTACAAAAAAACGGCATGCAAGTTTTTCAAAGTATGTACGATTAAGCCACACAAAATTAACTTGTGATATTGTCTAATCACTCAATAATGTGAATATTCAGAATAAAAAAAAAAACTTAAATAAATACCTGTGGATAAACTGCCCTACAAGTTGCAATTGTTATTTTATTATTTCCACTACCACTATTGCTATTACTACTACTGCTGAAATCAGTTCCATCTAAGCTGCTTGACATGGCACCACGAGTCGCTGTGATGACATGATTTAAAGCATTTTCAGCTATGTCAGTTAAATTTCTATGTTGATCCCTTAGTGTTGTTGAAATAGTAACATCATCATTTCGATAAACCACGGCTGATGCCAATGGTCTTCGCGTAATACTTATTTGTTCAGTAATGTCTTGTGTACAACACGATGTTGGATATGTTCGATTTGTTAAAACAGTAAAATCCTATTAAGAGCAAAATTAGTTAACAGTTAATTAACTTATAAGAGGAAAAACTTACTTGTGGTCCTGATACACCACAGCATCTACCGTCAATTTGCAACCGATCCCAAAGCTCAGTGAATTCAATTGAATTTCCATATTCATGTGCTAACCGATACCTGTTAAAAATTATTATAATACAAAGTTCTGATTGAAATTTTTCGCATATACCTTAGAATTGGTTTTAAATCGTGCATGACTTTATCAAATTTATAAATCCAAAAAATACCCAACATTGCATCTCCTAATAATAGTATTAATAAGAGTAACCAGTAAGCATTAAGCAATTTTTCAGAAAGTCTTAAGGCACCAAGACACCCTACTAGTTGTAAGAAACCTTTAACAGAACCAAATTCTTAGTTCAAAAATGTTCATATCATAATATTTTTAATCTTACCTGATTGCACCAGTAAAGCTAAATAAGCATAAATAAAACTGGGATGTGTCAAGCTCAAACCATTTACTAACAATCGTCTGTAATCCAGCAATAAAACTTTACCAGCAACGCCACAAAATACGATTACCGCCATTAAAAGTACAGCGTTGCATGTATAAATCCACAGTCTGTAGTACCTGTTTAAGTTTGAATTGAAATGTATGGCAAATAAAAAATAGTGGAATAGCAGAAAGAGAAAAAAAATTAGTAAATTTTATTTGAGTAATTGAAAGTTTTTGTATTTCAATAAACGAAACATAAGTTTGTATTTTATGTTAATGTATCTGTGTGTGTGTGTATGTGTGTTTTGTGACGTTTGTGTTGCCTTTCATAAAATGTTATTTGGTTGCACACTTGATTATATTAGAATCGAACTGAAGAAGATTTCTCTAGCTAGTTGTTGCTCAGCAATTTAAATTCAGTACGAATACTGGTGCAAAAATAAATTTACAAGATTTTTTTTCTTTCATAATTCATAGTTTCAAATTCAAGTTTTCATCGAAAATTCTTTAGGTTTATCAACAAAGAGTTAGAGTTAAATGCCAAAATAAATAAGTCAAATTATATTCACGCATGGTTTTGAGAAAAGTTCCTAAATAAATTTCATTTGCCCATAGGATTCGTTTTATATAAAACGATTCACGGTTTCAGAATAATCACTGTATGCAATTTGTATTGTGTAATAATAATTATAATAGTTTTGTTATTTTATTTTAATTAAAAAATAATATTTAATCACACTTGTAAACATTTAAAGGCACGTAAAATATGTTTATAAGATACGTAAAATAAAGTTGAAACAAGGAATAGGAAAATGCGGTATGATAACAGTACATTCATTAAGACACTGAATGAAAGTGAAAGACTAATAACGGATAATTTAAGAATAGAGACAAATGAACACCTACACACAGTTGTAAAATGAAATGATATGAATGATAGACTACAATATAAATTTTATTTTTTTTTAGTTTTAAAGTTGAAATATTTTTATTATTAAACTAATTTTTACGAAAGAAGGAAATTTTAATACCTATTTGTTTTACTGGTTTGCATTAGAATAACACCACCCATTTTCGTTTGTTTATTGATATCTTTTAATAATAATGATTTTTGTTACACTCGCATAACATGCTTGTTAAACAGAAAAACAACTAAGCATAGCTTGATTAAATAAGGAGAGAAGAGAAGCTTTTATTGAGTATTTTACAAAACACATATTAGTAGTACATAAAATGGTTAAGGAAAGGGACGAAAAAGAAAAGAAATATACATATATTTTTTAATTAATTCGTCAAAAGACAAAATGTTAAAACAGTGTACGTAATTTTTTTTTTTAAATAAGTGTTTGACATATTGTCTCAGTGTCTTACCGCATGGCCTTTATATCCGGCGTGTTATTAATTAGCCCCGACGGGGTCATAGGGCTCACAGGATTATTATTACTTTCAATATTTTTTACCTTTACTGGTGCAGGAATTGGACTTAAATCGTTTAGAATTGTTGCAACTGGAAGCTTTTTTTTTATTATAAAAATATTACATATTATACCAAATTTTACTTTCACTTTCATTTAAAACTTACCTGGACCGTAGTGTGTTTATTATAATTGTTAAGTTGTGTAACTAAGAAATCAGGCGCAATATCTGGTGCAGCAATATAGAGTTTAGATGGTGTTAAAATTGAAGTTCCGTTTCCTAGGGTAGATGGAATTATGTCGAATGTTTCACAAGAGGGTGGAAATTTATTACTCGTATTAAAGTTTTTTAATTTTTTATTGGTGTTAATGGTACCATTCAAAAATTCAATATTATTCAGATTAGGTTCTTGGAAACTTTTTGTTCCTTGTTTAATATTCTTGTCAGAAATGAATGACAATTTATCCGATAATGAAGGTGTACTGTTGACCTTTCTTTTGCAAACTGAATCGGCCTGCCGTTCATGAACGGTGGTTGTGGTGTGGACTGACAGCATCACAAACATAGCCCGCAACTTTTATTATATACCAGATCTTTGGCATAATATGAATGAATTTCAATATGATTATATTAAGTTTTTGTTCCTAGATAAACACTTGTTTTGTAATTCCATTGATTATATTAAATTTATTTTCAATTTTACTTCTTGTTTACTGCATTTTAAACATTTCTTTGGGCAAAACCATCAAGTATAAAAATATTGTAAATGATTCTCATCTCACTTTTCTTTCTTTTCTGCATGAAATATTATTGTTTTTTTTATAAACTGAATACTTGTGTAACAAAACTTTTTCCTTTGTTTTTTTGCTATTGAAATTCAATGATTGTGCGTCTGAAAAAATTTTTTTTTTTAATTTTATGATCTCAAAGTGAAAAAATATAAACAAACAAAAATACATAAAGAGAAATGTAGATATTTTTCTCAGGAAGCTTATTAAATAACATAATATCAATAATAGCTCAGATAATCTACTACAACAGTAGAAACAAGATGATATTTACAATTTTTGATCCGAATCGTAAAAGTTAAAAAAATTCTATTGACGAGAATACACTAATAGATTTAAAAAAATTACTGGTTCTGAAAATACAACAATTTCAAAATGTTTTTTTAAAAAGAAATTTTAATGAACTTATATTTTGTCAATGTGGCCTTATCGAAAGTGATGAGTTAGAATATATTATTATTATGACATGTTTTTCGACAGAGCAATGTTAAAGTTTTTTTTCAATTTTATGTTATCTTGTTTAAGTTTATTTTTTTCACCTTATTGAATATTGGTTTAAAATAACACAGCTTAACAAAAAAAAATCGATGTCAATCAATTGAGAATCCCGAAACACGTCAAAAAGATTTTTCAATCCTGATTATTTTCCACTTTGAATTCAATGATTAGTTTTTTTTTATTAAATTATGAAAAAAGTATAGAAAAGAGTCATTTTCCCTTTAAGTTGAAATTATTATAAATCAAAGTTTAAACTTTTCTGAAGTTAATTTTGTACCACAGTGTCAAGTAATCCGTAATATTTTTAGTTAGTTTTTTTAGTTCTTCTATTCAAGTAAATTTGGTTTTCAAGTTTGAGATATTAAAATTAAATTACCTCTTATGTAAAATTTTAGTAAGTTACTTACCTATCTATATTCTTTAAAAAGTTCCACACTAGTTTATAATTAACAATGACGATTTCGATTTGTTTTATACTTTTTAATTTCACCAACTAAAATCCCTGTTTCATAACATTTAGGCACATCCTACTTCTGAAGTCAATTTGATTTTTTTAAAAGCTTTATGGTATTTAAAGATATTTAGAATGTGTTTCTCCTTATTATTTTTATGTGTTACATAGCTTGCATTGTACTTGACCAAAAGCCTGCATTATAAAAAAGTTATTTATTTAAATTGCTAACTGAATGTTTTAAATATTGTTAAAAACAAATAATTTTTGTCTATAACACTGCTCAACTGCTTTGATATCGATTTTCATGTGTCGAGCAAGGTAATGGTTAACCTCAGTTATTTCTTTTGGATATAATTTATTAAATAATTATATCATATAAACTATAAAAAAATTGGTAAATTATACAAAAATCTGAGAATAAATACAATAAATTGAACCCACATCATAACATGAGAAGCGAATATCTGAAAATTCTTTTTGTTAATATAAAATACAAATCAAGACTTATTTTTGCTTAATTCATTTTCTTTCAATTTTTTTCTTTATGAGCTCTTTTTGTATTATAATATAATCAAACGTTTTATTTTTTAATGCATATCAATTGAGATATCTTACCATTTTTATTAATTTGAAATGCTTCGTTATTTTCAAATTTTTGTCTTTCTTATTATGTTTTGCTGTAGTTTTGTTTTATTTAGTTTATAATTGCGTGTAAACGGAAAACAAAAGGAGTGGAAGCACTATTAATGATCTGTAAAGAGAATAATATGTTAGTTAGATTGAATTGTTCTATTAATAACTTTATTCATAGCTCAATAAATTAATCAGAATTGATCATATCATGAAAATATTTTAAACCTTCTAATTCTCGTATTGTGATTTTGTTGTTTTTTTTTTTTATTTTTAATTGTGATAAAATTTAAGGATTTTAAGAGAGAAAGAATGACGGCTTACCGAAAAAAATTATTTTTTCTTCGATTAAATTTTTGTTCTTAACATTAAACATCTTCTTAATATGTTTTTGAGCGAATAATTCCCGTGTGTTTGTATTTTTGACTTACAACCGACATGTCAAGAAAAATAAAAACTCAATTGTCATAGTCATCATTTTTATTCATCATTTTTTTCAAAAAAGCTAAAACTCTCAGTGTACTGCCTCAATCAAAAGAAAATATTTATAATATAAGACAAATAATAAATATACATATATTAATGGAAAGTAAATGATGATTGATGTTCTTATCAAGTCGAAGAAGTTCTTCTATCTATTTTTTATGCGATATATTTTTATTATTCGTCTAATAAATAAAAAAAAAATTATTTTGAGAAAATAGAATCTAAATTTAATTTTTAAATGGTTATGATGGTTCAAGGGGACATAAAAATCAGTTTTGTTAAGTTAGTTTAAAATACACCATATTTTTTATTGTAATCTGAAAGCAATTGCTTTATGTTCGACCAGAATTATTGTCCCGAAACTTGAAATGATATTTTCACAAAATATCACAAAATATGATACACAAAACAACAGTACTATGATAATTCTGTCATTTTATCTTTAAGACAAAGGTACCTAGTATGAAACATTTAAAATTGTCCAACAACAAAATAACTTTATTTTTTATTATTGCCTTTTTACTTTTGCAGAAAAATTAGGGAAGACGGGAACAGAAAAAAAGTTGAACGTTTCTTCTTTTACGTTGCCTTTATTTATTGTACAATCGGAACTGGAATTAGTTTGACTTATTATTTAAAATTGATGGAGAAGTATGTGTTTACCTAAAGCTCCGTACGGGCGGCTGCATCTAATTTATTGCTTTTTTATTTTGCTATCTCTACAATAGTTATTTCACAAATGCATCTTTACTTTAAGGATTAATGATTAATTAAACAAACATTCGATCAAATTTTAATTCTTCAATTGGATTTTCGAAACTAGTTTTAGGGTTAAAAGCAAATTCTGCTCTTTTTATAATAAATTATTTTCCGTATCTTATGATCTTTTAATAATGTTAATTTAATTCGTTCTTCTCCATAATTCAATAATTTATGTTGGCAAGTTTATATTTTAACAGTTACAATATTTATTTTCTCTAGAGATTATCATTGAAAGAATATGTATTCTTAAATAAAGAAAAACGGGCCTAGTAATATGACAGAAAATAAACTTTTATGTATAAATTTAGCTCTAAAATGAATTCCCTTAACACTTTCAAATAAAAAATGAATAAAAATATTTTTAGCACTAAGTGGTTTTTTTGTAGAGATAAAATATTTTTTAAGTTTGACATAATCCTAATCATTAAAAGTGAGAAAATGAAGAAGTGAATCCTTGAGTAGAAAAAAGAAAGAATCATCAATTATTGTTTTAATTTCATATGGCTTATTTTTTTTTTGGCCTTTCTGGCTTACATAAACTTTTGACCGAATGAAATGTTGAACATGTGGAAAATCATATAATATTTTAATTCACAACTATCTAAGTATAGCAATATTTTTCCTGTTTCTGTTTTTCCAATTTTAGTTTATGTAATATTATCATCAAAATAATGAAATTTTTTCAGGCAATTCCTGTGTATTTTGCGTTTAAGTGTGTAATTATGTTTTTTTAAATAAAAGTGTAGAGCAAATAATTTATGAAGAAAGCAACGTTTTTACATTACTTGAAAAAAAAACTGAAATTAAAATAATTATTTCTAACTTTTGAGCACCAAACAATTTTGAAGGATTGTTTTGACTTCAAAAGAGTTAAAATATTTTGCATAAAAAGACTCAACATATCATTCAGTGTGTCCTAGGAGATATTTTTTTAATTACATTTTTTTTCTCTGTATTTATTTTAAAAATTAGTGGAACTGTTTAGAAAAGGTCTTGAACAAAAAAAAAACTTCTTTCTAAAATTCTTACTTCTTTTTGACTTTCTTGCACTTTGGGTTTCTCTTTTTTTTCATTGTGCTTACTAAAAAGATAAAATCCATAAACAAAGAAAAGTATTTCTTTCTTAATTATTTATTTTAAGATTTATAAACTTATTATTCATCAAAAAAAAGTAGAATTAAAATTTTGACTAAATTTTTTCAAATTAAAATATCTCTGATTTTTCGTTAAGAAATGCTTGAATAAATCGATTAAGTTAACTATTACATTTCAGTAAAATCAATAAGGTTGAAAAAATGACAGATGAAATTTCGTTTTAATGAGAGGTCTTAAAAAATTCATGGATGAAATCTAGTTGAAAGTTTGTTTTGATATTTTATTTCTTATAAAAAACAGATAATTTTGATGTAAAACGTAATTCTTTTATTATTACAAACATACATGAGGGTAAAAGTAGTTAAAATTTCATAAAAAATTTGTGAATTATTGTAGAAATTACTTTTCTCCATTTTTGACATGACTTTCGCGGTTATTTTATAATTATGGGTTGTCAACGCGTCTTTTTACTTGAAAACCTGGGTAATTTAATCCAAACTCTGTAATAACTACAAAAAATAAGTGAAAAATACGGTGCTGACAATACGAACGTCAAAATTTCAAAAAGAATTTCACTTCAACCAAAAATTTCTGGTTGAAAATGTAATCGGCGGATGAATTAAATTTTGACTTTGGTTGCTTGTCAATTCTTCAATTTAATTTTCAGTTTCATCTATTTAATGAGAACCATTAATAATTTTATGAAAACTCATGATTATTTATGTTTATTTTATGTTTGATTTTTCGGCCAATTTACACAAAAAACATTTTTAAAACATTTTAAAACATAAACATTTTTTTAAATTCAACAACACAGCCCTTCTTCCATTTGCCAGAATGTCCATATGACTAATCCGCAACAGATCAATATGATAGAATATGGAATAGGAAGATAAAAAAAAGTTTGTCTTTGAAGTTTTATCCTTTTAAATAAGCACTATTATCACTAGTTTTGTCTACTGACATTGAAGAAAAAAATTGGTCTCTTTCGCAGTAGCTTGGTTAAAATCTATTGGAATTTAATATTAGTTATTTTTTACTTAGTTTATCATCTATTTTTTTACGAATTTGTTTAAGTAAGTGATTGGAAGAAGAAACTTTAATAGCATTTCAACAAAAACATGGTTCTTTAAACAATAAAGAAAAATAAATCTTGATATCACTCAATCTTTGGGTAATTTATGTACTCTTTTATGTGGTTCACTATAAAAAATTAAATAAGAAACTGTCATTGGAGTATATATTTACACGTTAAACTTGCAACATAATACTGCAGGTTAAACTACTATATTAAATAAAGAATTTAATATCATACTAGAATGGATTAGAGAATGATAAAAAGAAAAATACTTAAGAATTATAACAAGAAACGATGATGATTATGGAGGGTATACTCACCTCAGCTAGAAAAGTAATGAAGGTATAATATTATCATAATATTAGGTTGATTTGATGTCATATCAACACAGTTACTAGTCTAGACACTTAATCATAAAAAACGTATTTAGTTACAAGTGTAAAAATGATGACATATAAAATATATTCATAGGAATTTTTGCAGTGTTTTTATTCAAAATTTTGGTCCATTTTAATAACTGTCTTGTAATCTTGTTGAAACTCTCAAGGAGGACCAAGATTCGCTTTCGCCCTAGTATTCTGTTTGATTTTCAATAATAGTTCTTTAACTTTAACAACGTATTCGCGAGAATTTCCAAAAACTATTTTTTGTTTTTAAAGATTTTGTACTTGACTCTTCTTCATTTCAACTTTCAGCTAAACAAAGATGCTAGATGTAATGTTTCTTTTAAAATGTAAACAAGTGACTAAAGTCGATAAAAAGTTTAATAAATTCTATCATAAATGCAAAATAATAGGTTCATCTGAAATATTTAACAGATGTTTTAATAATTAGAAATTCACTAAAGTAATAATTTTTTTGAAAGAAGCATCATTCGAATTAATTAACTAAAATAGGAAACGAATATAATAATGATGATTTCAATAAAGCTTCATGTTTTGTAATATCAAATATCTCTTAAATGTGATATTTTCTCATTTTTAAAGTTTTTATTTTAATTTTATGACCTTTATATATTTTTTTCATTTGCATTTATAGAATGAATAAGGCTAAGAAAAATATATTTTCTTAAGTTTTTTGCTCAATTATAATCAGTATTAAAGGTTCCTTACTTCAAAATATTTTATGTTATCTAAAATGAAACTCGTGGGCTGTAGAGCAAAACCAATTTCAAGAAAGCGCAAAAGAAAATTTTTTTAGTATAACTGATTGGAATAAAATGATTAGAGTCATTTTATTTTCTTACGTTCTAATGACAATATTTCGCAAAAAAAATATTTTTTTCGATACTATTTTTTCTTAAAGGATTTAACGGATTCTTCTTAAATGAACAAATAAACAACAATTTAACAGTTAATGAACTTTTCACCGTCTTTCATATAATTCTACACTGAAATAATTTTTTGCTTCTATTTCTATATGTTTTTTTCATTACTATAATGAACTGATTATATTTAACATTACTTTACCGTCTACTTATACAAAAAAGGTTCTTTTATAGAAAAAGTGGTAATCCTCAAGTGTAAAAACCATTTTATAACTTACTGTATCACGTATTATTGCATTATTTAACTCAAATATGATAAAATAATGAAGAACATTATCATCAAAAGACTATTTGATATATTATCAGCACTTTTGTAAGACTCAGTTTACACAGATGTTTATTGTAAGTTCTTTTACAACTACAAGTAAAAAGAGTAAATGCTTGGTCTTATTTTTCATACACTTTTTATAGTTTTATGCAAGTACTTATAATTAAGATATATTTTTAATACGATTGCGTAAGTGGGTTAGTTTTTCATTATAGTTAACCATGAGAAGTGAATAACTTGAATTTGCTATTTTTTCTTAAATTCGTTTAAAAGAAGTGGAATTCAAAATTAAAGCTATCTTTTAGCTATCCTAAAGAAAGTCTCCAAAGTTTGAGCCATTTTTTTTAAGTTACATTAAAAAATAAAATATAATCTATGAAATAATAACTATAATTGAAATGATTTTCATGATTGTCTGGTCACATTTCAACTTCTAAATACATGATGTCATTCAACTTTTCTTTAAAGGATCGCAAACTTCTTGTGTTTCCTTTACCATACAAAGAAAAATCAATTTATATGTATGTCTCAAGGTGCCTATATTAAAAATACAGTTTTATGTTCTTGTAAATGATTATTTTACATTTGTATGTATAGCGAGGGTTCATGAAAAATACATTATTTTTTAAGACATTGAGTGAAAAGACAAAGTCAATAAATAAACAAAAGAATTTTATTACACATACATGAAAAAATATGTAAGACTGTTCATGTTTTTTATATCTTTTATTTTTTTATGATTCTTCTGTTGTATTAGAATTTTTTAAGGATTAAATTTAATTTTAATATTATATAAGCCTCTTTTTTTGTAAACATGTATTAGATGAGTGCGTATTAAATATGAATTTTTTTATTGTATTTTTTTATATACTGTATGCTCTTGATTTTTTATTCCGTAACAACTTTTAACATTGTTTAATCTTTAAGAATTTAACAACGATGTATCTTTGGTTATTTCAAAATGATTTTTTTCTCATTTAATTTAGTTGTTAACATTGATAAATAATAAGGGTTCTCATTATTGAAATTATTCAGTTTAGATAGTTAGAATTAAAAGCGTTTAAATGGGCAATCAATGAAGACCCTGCTTAACAAAACAGATTGAATTAAATAGAATTTTAATATTTCATTTTAAATAACAAGTTATTTCACTATTTTTCCACCGGTTTTGAAGTTTGGTTGGTTTTCGCAATAATATTAAATATTTATTTACATTTTTCACTAATTTTTCATTGAATAAGAGCTGCAAAAATTGAAAACACTTGTATTCTTTAGGATTTGTTTACAATGTCAAAATTTAATCTGACATTCTATTTCAGCGATTTAATTTTAAACCGGAAAAAAAAAGTTTAAATTGAATTTATCGGATTGAATGAAATTAAAAAATTTATACATATGTCTGTAGATACAAAACAACTGTCAAATTTAATTCAATCTATTTCAGCTATTTAAACTGAATGATGAAAACGCCTAATATATATTCTCTTAGTACCTTTTGATTAGTATGTTTGATCATAATCAATTTATATTTTTTTTTGTTGTTGTATGATAAATAAAATTATTTATGATTAATGTCCAATTGAAAATATTTTTGTTAAATAAATTAGCATGTGACTTATCCTTAAACATCTGTTCAACAGCTATAAAAAGGATTAATACAGTTTCATAAAAACTCAAAGTTTTTTTTGTATTTTTTGAGACCATTTCCTCAATAAAAGAAAAACTAAAATTAATTTAAATGACAAATAAAAAGAAAATAAAAGAAGATAAAAATACGATATTTTTTGACTATTATTAAAGATACTTATTGTATCTTCTTAAATGTATTGTTTATTTTGTTCGTCTTTACATAATGCATTTCTAACACTAAAGTATAAAAAACTGTTTGGAAGCACGAAAAAAATAGGAATAGAATAAAATTTGGTATGTTTTAGGATCCCAACAAATTGATAGAATTTTTTCAAAAGAAATTTTTTTATTTCAGTAATTTAATATACCGTCATTTATATTTAAAAATTATATTTGTCTTGATTGATATTTTCATGAGTTTCTCGGTTTATGTGAGAACAACAAAAAATAACTGTCATTGTTTTTAAGCCCTTACTTCAACGTACAAAATATTTTGTAAAGTTCCACAATGCGAAAGCTCAATTATTTATTTCTTATTTAATTAAATTTAATTTATTTATTCAAGAACTAAAAAGACTAGTTTACATATTATATCTTTAAATAGAAACAAATAAAAAACAGTTCATTAAATAAATGAAAAATTATTGTTTTAAGTTGATTTTCTTGCAATACACTGAAAATTAAATTCATTATGTTCAAAAAGTAAAGTAAAGTCAAATAAAAGGAAACATTTTATGCGTATGATTTAGTCATCTAAAACAATCTCAAAATATCTTTGAATTATTAATAATGAAAACGTTGTACGGGTTAATCGATAACATTCAAATTTTTTTCATTCTTATTTGAATAATATTACAGAATATAATCATATTGTTTTTCTAAAGCAAAACAATTAAAATGTAAATGTAAATTTCCATCGCTATGGAAGTGTTGTAATAATAGATTGTGGAGTATACTCATTTTAAATATTTCTTTAAAACATTTTTATTTAAGAATTCACATTTAAAAAAAAAATTGAACAGAGGGAGGTTAGGTGATTCAAAGCTTATTGATAAAAATTCAAATAATATGCCATATGTAGTCGATTTGATTGATAGTATAGATAATTAGTTTTTATTTCATTAAAATAACTCAATTACACAAATACTACTCGGATAATCAACTTTTTTGGAACGGAAAACTCCTATATTACTTTTTACATTGCACATAAACAATGACCCTTTCCATAGTTTTTTGATGAAACAAAAAAAAAATATATTCAAATCTAGATTTAAAAAAAGTTATCCTATAAATCAAAAATATACAAATCACCATAAACGTACAATTTTATTAAAAAAAAAATATTATTGGATTTCATTATTTAGCTGTTTATATATAAACTAAAAAATATTTGGAGCCGAATTTATTTGCCACTCAAATCTTAAGTAAGTAATTTACAATAAGAAAATAAGAAAAGTTTTAATATAGAGTTATTTTAATTTTCTTTACAAACAAGCGTCGCTGATTCTTTTTTGTATTTTAATTTATTCAAATTGAAATAAAAGAGGCAAGCTCAAAGTCGAATTCTAAAAAGATTGTATTCTATAAATTATTAATCTAGACACTTTTAATCGATTTTTGATAAAGGCATTATTTAGTGAAGATCAATATTATTATAAATAAATATTATATTTCTTCTAAGCTTGATCAAAATAACAATCAACTACTTCCATGATATACGTACGAGTTCATTTTTATAACTGAAAGATATTGTTGATTTTAATGCACTGTAAGTGGAAAACGTTCCGCAGTACAAATTGATTTGGTGCGCAGACGGAGTTTTTTAATTAACGATTACAGGGTGTTTGATGAATTCAATTTTTAACGTATTTTCTGTTTCCAATATTATGGTTACTCTTTAAAAACGTTTAAATAATTAAATTCAATGTGAAATCTGAAGTCTTCATTGGATTGGATCACCGTTAACACTTGCAAAAATTTAAACTTTCCATTTGTTTCGAATGTAATAAATTAAAAAAAAAGTAAAAATAAAGTATCTTGTTTTTGCTAGATAGTTTATAGTGATAATTTTCATTTTCAAATCATTGTTTTTATTATATTTTAAACAAATCATATTGAGTTGCAAATTCATGACATGCTACAAATGACTAACATTTTTGTTTCATATTACAATCTCGTTCCAAAACTTACATATTTGAAATCATGAAAACATTCGTATCTCTCATTTTTCTTACATGTTCTAACCAAACAACAACATGGGTAGAAAATGTATTTTCATGCGCAAATCAATAATAAAAATATATTGTTGTTGGTGTAAAATTACTGTTATGATAAAAAAAATATGTAATGCTTTTTTTTATATTTTAATGCATTTCATCGCCTTGGAATAGATCACATTCCATAAATGTGTCATAAAAATTGTGTACTTCACAATCATTGAGCTATAACGTGTTTTTGAAAGAATATATCAAAATCAATTCGAAAAAAAAGTATTAAATTATTTCTTGCAAAAAGAAAAAAAATTAAATGCGACGCTAAATTAATGGCACTTATGACTTCTATTATTATTAAGTCCTATATATTAAGTATTATTTTTTTTAAGTACTGGCAAAATTTCAGTTTGGCCATTTAAGTATGTTTAAAAAAATCAATAAAGCAAACTTATTTAATAATGGATATTTTTGTCGATTTAATTATTTAGTATCTAGACATCTCTTCATTTTTTGGTTTAAGTTATGAATAATGTATTAAGTATTTTCTTTAAATAAAAAAAAGTTTACAAGGTTTTTTTTATCAACATTTGATCAAAAAACAATGTTCATTATTATTATTAATATTTCTGTTATGACAATAAAATAGCACATTGTTTTCATAAATGTTTTAATGTATTGTTATACAATATCTTTTCAAGAGGAAAACAAAAGAAAAACATATTATTTTTGTTTAAAAATGTAGGACTATAAGAATGTGGCATTTAAGAGCCAAAAAATGTATAAAACATGCGATTATTATTCATACCAAAATTCAAAATGAGTAAAAATACGTTTGAAAAAACCAGGCGTTTTCATTATTTAACAAAAAGTTAAACGAAAAATTAAATATATTTAATGATTTATTATTTATTAGCTTGAATTAACTTTCAATATATTTATTTTTTATTATATAATATATTTTCTTCCGTTCTTTTCTGCATATTTAACAAATATCTTAAAATCTAACCCAATGGTTGCTTAGTTACTTTTGTTATTTCATCATATCTTGTTTATTATTGTATTCTTCTATATTTTTATCCAGCTCTTTCAAATATTCGTACACAAAAGACGAAAATAATAATGAAGAAAAAACATTTTCTCTCTCAATTTTGTATTATTCTATATTTTTGGAATGATTCTTTTACAATCAAAAAAAAATATATATACAAAAAACTGAGGGATGAGCTAGCATTGAAGACGCCGGTCATGTTAACGAGAAAAAATTATTAATAAGAACATAATGTATAATTTAGATTAACTGTAAAGTATTGTCTATGTAAGAAAGATATCCGATTTCAAAATAGTTTTGAATGATTGGATTACCATTTTTAATGTGTTATTTTCTCTTGGTTTTTGTTAGTATCATGAGATGCGTTTTCATATCACACTGTATAAATAAATTATTAGTTTGGAAGCTTTGATTCAATTTCTATATATTAAATGCATATATTTTTTAGTATTAATCTATGACATATCACTGACAGTTCTTCAATAAATTTTGTTATTATTGAATATGTATTTTTCACTCTTTTTTATATCGATTTAACTTGAAACGGAGATCTTGGGTAAAATTAAATAGAATTTGAATGAATCAAGGTAAATGCAACTACTCACTATTCAAATGGAAAATAATTGATTCCCCAAAATGTGACTGTGGTGCATCTGAACAAACAATTGGCCATATAATTCTCTTCTGTCCTGATCGATTTTTTGAAGGGGACTATCATGAACTACATCAAGCAAATTCAAAAAAAGCTATCACCTGCTTAGACAATTTAGATGTATTATTGTGAAAACTATTTTCAATTATATGTATTTAGATTCATACGAAATATATATATCGTTTAATTAAAGATTTTAAGTTTTGATTCAAATTGTATTTTTCTAAAATATTCGGAATCACTTTTCTTGCATTATATTACAGTTATACTTATGAACCATTTAAACGTACAGAAAATATAGATTTTCTAATTTTGTAAACGACACGGAACAGTTTTAATTCAGTAAATATTTTAATTGATTATAATAATAACTCGAGATAACTCAAAATGAGTAAGAGCAATTTTTCAATCTCTGTGCTGAGAGATGAGGAAATGTGTAATGGAAAATGGAAAATTTTAAAAATTCATATCTCAACTATTTAGCCCGATATTGAAAAACTGTAATCGCCAAAATGTTTCTTTTTTTCTACTTTTTAGAAATTAAAAGTATATTGGAGTCTTAATAATTTTTTTTATATTTGATGTATATATGTGGCATTCCAAAATTAAATTCAAATAAGTTTTTAAAACTTAATTTCATGTTAAATTATAATAATCATAATTGAATTATTTCATGTTGATTAAAATTATAAGAAAAACAAAATGTGGTAATGATGAAGAAAGTTAAAACTTTAAATCGTCTTTTTGTAATGTATTGAAACTCATGACAATTTTCATAGAACTGAGTTTTGTTATTTTCTTGATACCAGAAAAAATATATTTGACGCAAAATATTAAGAAAGAGTTATTTTCATATATTATTTGCACTGTAAGTTATAAAGTTTAAATGTAAATCTAGTTAAGTAGTTTAACTATTAACCTTTTTTATAACTCTGAACAAAAATATGCTCTTATTTCCATTTTAACAAAGAGGCTCAAAACTAACATGTCATGGTAATAAAAATAATAAACAAAAAATTATAAATGTGATAATTTGATACATAATATTTTGCCATAAATTTTGATAATTTTAATCAAAATAAAAATGGTGTTATATAAAAAGGGTAAAATGTATATTTGGAACACCAGTGCACACAATGTATATAAAATGTTGCCCAACTGCCTGTCTCAAAAAAAATTGTATATATCAATAGTGAAAACTTTACATTTTCAGTTGCTTCTAAAGTTGTTTGAATAATATAGAAGTTGATTAAATTAAATTTAAATTTTGCTTTTGACAATTGAGCATATGTGCAACTGTGCTCATGAATATCGTTTAATTTTACGTTTAATTTTTTTTAATGGTTTCTATGAATTATTAATATGTTGTATAAGGTATTTTTGTGGAATGGTTTTATGTAAGGTTGTAAGAATATAATTATATATTATGCTTCAGGACTTTTTAACCCTTTTATATTGTTTGTAATTGAACCCTCTTATATATTTAAAGATATTAATGTAAAATTTTAAATTAGGAAATAATATGCATGATAATTTAATTTGAACAATTTTTGTATACCAGTCATATAAGATAAAAGATGCTTTTTTATATTCAGAAATCTTAGCAAGAAAATTTCATGTAGTTACTATTATCGGACTCGATGCCTATAAGATGAAATACGATATATTCACCATTAAGATATAACTACCACTACTAATTTGATACTCGCCTGGAAAATGGTGTAGCGTTTCTCGAAAAAAAATGAACGCCTAAACCACAAAACTTAGTATAATACAATTATTTTATAACGTAACTTAACTGTAAAGTCTCTATATTCTTTTTTCAACTTATCTATAATTAAAAATTACCTTATGACTTCGCTTGAAGTGATATTTACAATATCCAAATTGTTTAATATTTTTCAATGACGTTGTTGAAGATAATAAATGTTGTGTTTTTACATCATTTAATTATGTTAAAGAAATGAATTTCCATAATTTTCTTTTATATTTTTCCTCATAAAATTTGCTTCACTTTTTAAATATTTCAAAAATTATATTTATTTATTCATTAAAATTTAATTGCATGCTTTATACTTCTTTTAATAATCCTTATTTTCTCCATGAATATTCTTATGATAATTATAATAAAAACAACAAAAGTTATAATCTTTTGAAAGCAGCATTGGAAGAATTCTTCTTAAAATGCATTTGCAATTAAATTAATATTCAATGACTTGTCTTGTTGTTTCATTTCTTGATAATTTATTTTTGCTATTTTATTTGAACACAAAGTTATACAATTTTTTTGCTTTTATTATTTTAATATGACTATTTTCTCCTTTTGTTTTGTACTATTCTTGTAATGTTGCAATTGTAGTAAATAATTGATGCAATTTTGTCTTTCTCCTTGGTCAAAATTCAATTATTTTAAATTCTCCAGTTACACTGTATCATTTTAAATCCTGCAATAATAAAGAAAAAGATGTTAAGAAATAATTTCTCTTTAAAATATAAGAGTTAAATAACAAACTAAAGTATATACTTTCAATAGAAACATGAACTATTCAGTCGATTTGCTCACTGTTACTGTGCTACTCTAAAGTTTTTTTTTAATTTTTTTTTCTGATAGTTCAGCAAAATAAATCGGAAATAGGAAGTAAATTAAACTATATTTGGCCTTTTTTAAATAAATTTACATTTCCCAAAAATCAAAAGTGTAAATTCTATTTTAACTGAGCTCAGTATTATCAAAATTTTTTTTTAAAATTTTCAACTGTTAAATCTCTTCATTCTATTTAATATATATTAGAGATTCATAAAATGAATTTTCAAAGTAATGATAAAGTCTTTAACAATGTCATATTTTTTCATACAGCACTTCATTCCTACAATTAATAAAACGGGAAATGGAAAATATCTTAATTTCATACATGAGTGTTTTTGCTTATACATCCTCGATTAAACACTTTCTGGCATTTTCATTTTTTTAAGAAGTTTAACGATACCTCCTGAATATTGATAAAATATTTAAGAAAAAAAGAAAATGACCGAATAAAGGACAGTGAGTAGATTTTTTTGTGTTAATAAATTACTTAAACATATTAATTTGTTACATATTATGACCATTTTATAATGATATCAAATAAACGGCTAACAGAACTTTATTCACACCCATTTTTCAATAATAAAATGAAACAAAGGCAGAGATACTATATTGCAAAGGCAACAACAATAAAGATAGTACGTTTTACTGCTGAATTAAAGATAAAATGTAAAAAAAAAATTCAAAAGAAAAGAAATAACCCAAGAAAATAACAAAACACTGTAAAATCAAATGTGAAAACGAGTGTAAATTTATATGAGAAAGCACGTATGTAAAGTAATTTGATTTAATATGGATATATCAAAGAATGAACTGAATAGCAAATATTATTATAAAAGTGTATATTTTGTGTGTGCCAACCCCTTGTTGAAATATTGATCATTAAAATTGGGTTTCGATTGAAATATAATCATAATAAAAAAAATTTAAATAAATGTATATTAAAAGGTCTAGCATGCATTATCCTCCAAAAAAAAGGTGAGAGTTAAAATAAGTTATAAAGCTAAAGCCGGTAATCAATTTATTTATTTTAAACACGAATTAATTCAAGTAATATCAAGTAAAACAACAAAAAAACAAAAATAATTCGCTTTGATATTTGAACCAGTAAGGTAAGACAAAATAAGTTATAAAAATTAAAATTATTTTTATACCAAATCTAGTAATTTATGATTAGTGTTTATCATACTTATATTTTGGTAAAAAATTTAATCATAAAAATCGTTCATATGTTATTATTATTCAGATTATTGTGATTATTATTTTGTAATATTTTTATTAATTTGATAAACATTTTCAGTAACAAAATTAAACTTTATGTCCGATAATTAAAAAATTGATACGAAATTGATTGAACGTAATGGCACGACAATGTTTCAAAATTCAAGACTTAATGCTTTTAATGATTTTTACTCTATCAAGATAAGCAAGTTACCCAATTTATTGAATTAAATAATTAATTTTACATAAACTGTACCTTTGTGAATTTATGAATAAATACTTTTCATTTATATTTCTATTTTTGTATATCATTTCTTGCAATATATTTATTCTGTTATCCAATTATAACTTACTAATTATACAATGAATCGATAAAATATATTTACATAAGAATCAATACCATCTGCTTTCACATTATTCATACAGTAAAACACAATTATTATTTGATCTAGCGCCAGAAAAAGTGTTTTTATTTGAATTTCAACATAAAGAATATACAAAAATAGAAAAAAAAATTATACGACAGTTATTATATGACCATTTTAGTATTATAAAACAAGTTTAACAATATAATTGATGAGAGCTAATTATTTAGTCTAAATGAAGTTATAATTTTGCAAAAATTTTATAACATTTATTTATATCTTGTCATTAAATCAATCATAAATGAACAAAATTTGATAGACTGAAACTGAAAAACAAAAATTATTTGAAGTTTAAAAGCAATGAATATGCAATTTGTAAAAGAGTTCCAAAATGACAAAAATATGGCAAAAGTTTAGCTAAAAATTAATGTCCCGCAGTATTATTCTTAATTATTATACAATTTACAATGATTAAATACTTGTTTTCGAATTCTATTGTTTAATCACATAAATATTGATAAAATGTTTTCTAAAAGTGTGTTTTGCTAAATGTTTGCTAACTGCTTTCTTGATTACTCTTTGCTAATAAACTCACTTCAAAGCCTAATTAAATTAAAATTATTAAAAAGTGTATGCAAAATCGCACATGTGTATTTCAAGGAAGGAATGAAAATTCATATTTAATTATAAACTTAAGTATTTGCTTCTTTACCACATTAACAACAATAATTGTAATATACTAATTATATTATTATAATATGAGAATTGCATGACATTTTTGTAGTTAACTTAATAATCGAGAAATAGCAGGATATCCAGGTGGTAAAACATCCATTTATTTTATGGTATAAATGGTGTTATTATCAAAAAAGAAGAAAAAACAGAACCCCGAAATAAATTGTTGACACGCGTAAGTGTAACAAAATATTTCATTCCATTTAATTTCTAAACTAAAATAACCTGATAACATTAAACATGTACAAATACATGTTAAAATATAACTAAATTACGGTCAGGTACAAAATGTTCTAAAGTGAAATAAATAAATTTTTATTTTATGCTTTTGTGAGCATCCCAAAGAGTATATTTGTTCACGAAATTTGTTTTTCAAATTAATATGCCAAATGAGCAAAATAATTATTTGATCTCTAAAAATAGAGAATAGAATATCAAAATGAATGACCGTATCTTTATCTTTTTTTATTTAACTTAATAGGATTAAAAATGTGTCAAAAGGTCATCATAATAACTATTTTGCATTTTTTGTGTAGATTATATACACTGTAAGTTGAAAACGCCCCGCAAACAACTCCGCATAATAAGAATGGGTGCTCATAATATGTGATTTTGTTTACACATTAACAGAACATGCGATAAAAATCTTATTTATCGAACAATTTGTAAGCGTCAATCAAAGATTTCTGTCTGTGGACAAAATCACTTCACTGATTGGTGAAAACGGCCCGCAGTACAAAGTGACTTGATTGACGCTCACAGAACTTTTAATGAATGAAATTTTTTATCGCTTTTCCAGTTAATTTGGAGCACGATTCGTGTATTATGGGCAGTCTATGCATATTATGCGGGGATATATGGTCTGCGGGGCGTTTCAACTAAGAGTGTATGTTCTGCGGGGCCTTTTCAACTTAAAGTGTATAAGTTTATGGAAAACTATTTTTAGTATTTGTAGAAAACACATTAATCTGATCAGAAAAAAATCATTTACGTGTTAAAGTGGAAATTTTTAGTCTTTTAATAAATTTTTTGTACTTATTTTATACTTCATGCTCTTCAAATAAAAGTCCACTTGTAACTTAAAAAAAAACGCAAACTATCAATAACCATAGATATGAAGACAAAGCATTCATAATGATAAAAATTCTTTTTCTTTCGAAATCAGCATAAATTTAATCCTAGAACTGAGTTGGACTAATGTAATTGTTCACTGATTGTATAATATAACTTTTAACAAATTTTATAGCTCATACTTTTTGACACAATTTACACATTACGACAAAATAAATTGAAAAATTGTATTTTTTTGAAATTTATACTTTAAATTACACCGCTTAACAAAAAACAATCGATGTCATAGGTTTGAGAAATCCCGAAATACGTCAAAAAGATTTTTCAATCATGATTATTTTCTACTTTGAAAAATTAAAATCCACTGATTCGTTTTTGTTTTATGAAATTTGCATAGAAAAGAGTCATATAAAATGAGACTTTTCTATGCAAATTTCATTTTTCATAAAACAAAAACGAATCAGTGCATTTTAAAATTTCAAAGTGGAAAATAATCAGGATCCAAAAATCTTTTTGGGGTGTTTCGGGATTTCTCAAACGTATGACATCGATTTTTTTTTTGTTAAGCAGTGTTATTAAATAATTAAAGAAAATTCAACATAAAGAATAATTTTCAATAGACGCTTTAATAATTCTCTTCATTTTATAATTCCACTCAGCTAATTTATTATATTTTTCAAATGTTTTAATCAACTATATAAGTTTTGTTTGTTTAAGTATTATAGATTACAATTTCGTTAGAGCTTTCGTGACATTGTGTAATAATTTCTTATTTTTACCATACTCAAACTTTTTTTTCCTCTTTATTTTAATTTATTATGTATGTATAATAGATATTAACTTAAAAGCAAGAAAGAATGCCTTAATATTGTATTGTGCTGAAATTAAAGGTACTATTCAAATAACATGTACCTTTATTTGTGTGTTTATTTTTCAAATAAATATTAATGTGGAATAAATTTAATCTACACAAGATATACGAAATGTCCAAAAGCAAACATTATTTAATTATATTAGAGAAAAATACATTTCATAAATTGCTATTAAGGTGTATTGGTATTATAATCACTGGAGGAATAAAAACATTAATTCAATAAAATTATTTGACGAAGGAAACGAAAATCAAAAGTGGTAAAATTTTTTGATGGTGGTAAATCATGAAATATACATTTTTGACGATTAATATGTGTTCATCTGATTTTGATTCATACTTCAAAGGTCTTTATTCGTGTGGTTTATTAACTGTCTAATTATAACGAAGGTCGTAAATATCAAATATTGTTATTTAAAAATGTATGAAACTATTTATAGAACATAAAATAAATTGATAGCTGAAAAATATAAGCGGTCAAATATTAAGTAAATTTTGCAGTCGGGTTAAATGTTAAAAAAATGGTAAAGCGTTAATGATACATTGAATTACTTATTTTAAACAGTCGAAGTTTAATCGTAAAACCAGATTAAAAATATTGTTAATTTAATCATGAATTCACAATAAACAATTTTTATGACAATCAAGAGACAAACATAATTAAATCGTATTGTTATTTTTTCATATTTTCCTCTAGTAACATTTTAATAATTGATAAGATTGATTTTCAAATAAAAAAAATGGTATACTGTCTCAACCTACACTCCTATGAAAATTGTCAATTTGTATGTTTCATCAAGTTTGAATTTTGTGATTGTACATGTTATATGAAATAAAATTTTTATTTATAGTAATGTTACATTATTTCAGTAAATAAACATTAGAATGGTATGCTCTCCTTACAATATTAGTTTCTAATTGTTCAAATAAATTATTTTTTGCACTAATTAGTTTATTTGAGTTTATTTATTTGGTATTCTTAAACATAATTTCTGAACATTTTATAGATTAAATCACGCAGCTACATATCTCAATTTATATATCTGATAAATTTGAAAACCTAAACGTCATAATAGAGAGATAATTGTTATGGTTTTTTTTAAGTAAGTGTTTATGAATATACAACTATTTTCACACAAGCTTATAGTGAAGATTCGTTAAAGAATCGTGCATAGTCATCTATTCTCATTATTTGATTAAAGACGTAAAAGATATTTAAATACAAAATAAAAACTTAAATCCTAGATGCAAAAAAAAATTACATCCAACGTTTACCATGCTTAGAATTTTAATTCTATAATATTTCCATTTTGTCCATTTTTGGGAATAAACCACCTTGGATCTAATTTTTTGAAATTTAAAAAAAGTTTCATCTGTGAGGTGTCTAACCTAATTTTAGTTGAATATATATATGACAAACAAACGTCCATAATTTCTTTTTGTGTATTTTCGTTATGATATACGACCATTTTTAGAAAAATTATATCGTAAATTGACATCTATGTTGCATAAAATTATTCTTACCCAGAAAAGATAAATGTGGCGTCTAAGCGAAATTGCTTAAGGCTAATATTTTATGTCAAATTTTTTTCGTAAAAAGTAATAATAAAATATGAAATATAACGAAAAAATTCATTACCTTCCTTTTTTCTTTTCTATATATTCTGATGTTCAGTATTAGATATTTTATGAATTGACATAAATTAAAGAGTTGTTTTACACTCTTTTCAGAAAAAAAATTATGAAAACTCTTTGAAAGTTATATATAAACATTAATTCTAAATTAGGATTTTCAATAGATTGCATTTCACAGATATACAAAAGGAAAAATAAAAATCGAACATTAACATAAATTAATAAAATAATATTTTTACAGCACAACCTCCTTCATTAAAAAGGGTCGAAATCAAATCATTTAATAATTATAATAGAGTGTGAAAGATCAGCGTCATGTATTAGACATGTATGAAATAAAAAAGTTTAGAAAGTAAATGGGAACTATCCTTTTAGGATGCCAACACAATGTTACACAATAAAAATAAATGGATATTAATATTCTTTTTTCACATAAAAGAAGAAAAAAATAAAAGTGTCCTCTTATGTAATGCTTCTTTCATTAACTAACAAGTACTCCTTACAAATGATATAAAGTGTAGAAAAAGATAATTAAATTTTCCATTTATCAGCATTTACATACTTTTATAATTTTTTGTTATACCTCTTCTAACAGTTTACTCTTGAGGAAAAAATAATAATCGTATTTCCCTTTTCACTTTAAAATATAACATAGAGCACTTTAACATTTTTCTTAACAACGTAATTTTAATATGTTTCGTACGGAGCTTTTTGCCACAAAACTAACATATTTTATTATGAATTTTTGAAATATATGTATATGATATAAAAAAAATCTGAAAATGTCATGGTATTATAAACTATAGCCAGATACTTTAAATGTTCTTTAAGTAAAATGACAAACATACATTTATAAAATGTTTTCATTATATTTTCCGAGATAAACATAGATAGTCTCTAGAGTAAGCACTTTTAATTAAGTAATAACAAAGAAACGTGAATAGGATAATGTAATATACTTAAAGTTTATTTGTCTATTTTTTGCGAAATGTAGTTCATTTGAAAGGATGTCGTTAAAAATTTCAAATATTTTTTGTGCAAGTTAAATTTGCTTTTCTACTTCTTGTAAAAATAATGTCAAACTTTTTTGTTCAAATTGATAAGAATGTACTTTATGAATTTTTTTTTCTTATTTTTAACATATTTTTAATCTTTAATTTTTAAGTTGGCTTTTTTCATTATCAAGCTATAAAAATTGATAACACTGCTTAACAAAATGAAATCGATATCAATTGTTTTAATACACGTCAACAAGATTTTTCAATAATAAAAAAAAAATATTCAGTGGATTTTAAAATGTTTAAGTGATTTGAATCTTTTTAGGGTGTTTCGGGGTTTTTGAAACCATTGATATCGATTTAGGTTTGTTGAGCAGTGTAATTTAATTTTCAAAATATTATAAAATACTTTAAGCGAACTTTTGATTTTTTTTTTACTTTACTTCCACAGTTCCAATATTTGACCTACTTTTTGAAACATTTAAGTGTCAATTTAAATAGTAGTAATAGACTATTTTCTTACGGAACAAAACTTTTTCATGACGTTTCCTTGCTTTTACTCAAAAATATAAATGTTTAAATATCTTAAACCAATAATTTTTTTATTAATTTAAAAAAAATTGTTATTTCTCTTTCATTTATTAAATTTATTAATAAATTCATTTTAATAAACTTAATTTTAAATTTTTCTTTTGCAATAAGTATTTTTTTCTAGATTTTAAATAATTTATAAAATAAATTGAAAGGTTTTTTTATTATTTTAATATTCATTCATGTGTTATTTTTTAACCAACACATGTTTTATGTGTTTATTCAACTGTATGTTTTTCACTAATTCACCATTAATATTTTCATCTCAATCATGTTTTTTTCCTTACTTGAAATATACAAAAATCACATAATTTCGAATGTTAATAATAGCATCGTAATATTTTCACAATTATATTTTATCTTAATTTTAATTTTAATAGACAGACAGTTCACATATCATATACCTCTATCAAGATCAAAGTATAAACTAATTATTGCTAATTATAAGGAAAAATATAAGATATAAAATAGTATTTTATTGATTTTGATGAACACACAAGTAAAAATCATTGAAAACAGAAAAAAAAACCAGAAGGTAATTTAAAAAAAAATAAATAAAATCATCCATCGAAAATAGTGATTTGATTTCTGTTTCTGTTTAATCCGCTTCAAAATATTATGTTTGAAAGCTAAAAAATGTACATTCACTTTTGATTTTTCCACATAAATAAAAATACAGATAAAAATAATCACACACTTTTTTTTCTTGAATTTCACAATTCAGGAATTTATACTTAAATAATTTCTTTAACTTATTTAAATTAAACACAACTTACAGTATATATTTTTATGTTATGATATTTCTGGAAATAAAGATATCTCTTTATATCAAATTCTTTATTACATATTTTTGAAATTACTTTTTTTTTATAGTATGTTTTTTTCCTGTATATGAAAATTTATATTTTAGTATTTATATATTGAAAGAAAGATTCACTGTATATTAAATTAGGACGCATACAAGATTTTGCTTTTTTTATATTTAAATCAAATCTTATATATCTTAATTTATCATTTATGCTTAGAATAATATCAAATCGATAGTGTAATATATTATGTTAATTTTATAATTTTTAATATTAGTTTCTTTTTTAAATAAAAATTAATTAATCATTGTCAGCTGTTGTATTACGCGCGTTTACTTTTAGTTAACCTTACCGGCCAAATACTCATTTCAAACTGAGAATGCAATTCAAAAAATTTTCCGATTAACTGTTTCTTGTATATAGAAATGAACGAGAAGGAAAAAGACCACTAGTATGATTAACATGAAACAGCTGCGATAAGAAAATTCTTGCATAGCAATTTGCCATAATATGGGAAAACGAAGCAAATATACATCAATTAATTTGCGCGCATGTCTGAACTTGATTTATATATGTAATGAAGAGTTTCACCATATTAACTTAAAAAAAGACAACAAAATATGCATTTTTTAGATTGAATTACAAATCGTATAAAATGAATACAGGGCATCACCGTTGATGTCTACTATTACACAAATAAAATATTGAACAAAGTTATATTCAGTAAATTTTCACTATGTAATACATTAAAAAATAATATATATATGTAAGTAATATAAGTATAAAATGAAAAAATAACAAGAACAATAAATGAAATATAAAAGTTAGATAACGATCGAATTTTCATCACATAAATGAAAGGAATATGTCCTTACTCAACTTAAACTTTATAATGTTTTTTTTTTTCATTCATGTTTATGATAAATGTTTATTTTTGTTGTCATGACATATTTAAAAGGAATGTTTCTTATAAATTTATATAAACTCAATATTAGTATTTAATATTACTGCTACTAAAACAGTCTATATACAGGACATAAGGTAATCCGATTAAATTGATCGATGAACTAATTGGACAAACAAAAAATGTATGAAAAATAAACAAAAGAAAAGCACGAAGAATCCAGTTAATCAAAACTCTTAACCTAATACATTGTTGAAATACAATGAATAAGTCATTATAACAACTAAATATAAAGTTTAAGTATGAGCTGATCAGAGGCTACTCTTCAAAAAAAAGTATGACACAAGTCTTTAGATGGATATATTAACACACCAATTTATGATCACAGTTGATGTAAAAAGAACTTTACTAAGGAGCGCAACTAAGAAGAAAATCTGGAATATAATTGTCAATAATAATGCCATATGGTAAAGAAGTAATGACACCTTTGACCTTAAGTTCAAAATATTACGAGGGCACATAGACCAGAAGCAGCCCTACAATAATCCTAAATTCTGAACGGTTCTGAATTGTTAATTGAAAATTTCATGCTTATTAATTTAAAATATTTTAATGAAATTTGAATAAATCAAATTTTCCAGTTAAATCAGCTGAAAAATAGAAGTTATGTAATGACACAACAGAGAAAAATCAAAAATGTAACATGTGAAAAAACTGTAGAGTCATTGTATCTCATATGATTTTATGACGTCATACTACATTTTTGTAAATGGATAAAGTAATATAAAATGGTCGTTTGATAGAATATAAAACTGAGTATATTGCTACAATAAAATCTATAATAAGATATATTACACCCATAACAATAACGAAAAACGAAGACAAAGTGTCGGAAAAAGATATACTCTTTTTTTTAATGCTGTGTGTGATTCGATTTTATTGCTATTATATACCAACATACGTATTGTAAAACTGATTTGTAAATATATTTTTTCTAAAAAAAAGAATTTCGCGAGAACTTAAATTGCAGTTTTTCATCAAATAAACTTACTAAGTAAGAACTACTTAAAAAAAAAACTAATATTTACTTTAAATAGAAATTTTATTTTTATTCAAAACCCTTGCTTTACAGGATTAATAATCACAACTTATCAGTTAATAAATGAAAAGAAGAAATTTGAAATATGTTTGCTCAGCTATACGAAATAACTAAAATGAAAAAGTTTCTCCAGACAGTCTTCTAAAAAAAAAAGTCGTCTCATGATTGTACAGTGTGTTCAAAACAAGTTGCACCGCCTTTTTATTACCATTTTATTGCCATTTTTTACCATTTTTAACCATTTTATT